>CAJVPV010001536.1:0-15551 GCA_910591835.1 Acaulospora morrowiae | reverse complement strand
CCATTAAAAAATAATCTCAAAAATTTAGCTCTCATCTAAATTTTGTTCTAGCAATTACAAAAACTTGAAAAAAATTAGAGGATCAAGAATTGTGATAAGCTATTTGTTCTAATATTTTTAAAACATTTGGATTAGATTTGAATTTTTAAAGGGTGGATCAATGGCTTATGATTTCTACTGTATTGTTATGGGAAAATCATAATGAGTCAGTTGCTTTGATCTATCTCATGCCATGTAATGTTAGGAATCTTGTTCTGCTCAAAAGAGGTGTATGAATTTGGCCAAAGTTTATAATGCTTGATGCAGATTAGTCCATTAATCTTGCATTTTAAAGAGTTACTTCCTTGTATAGCAATTCTGTTAATTATATATACTGGAGTATTTTCACAAGACAATTTATTAATAAAGACAGTTTATTAATTATTTATTATGCAGTACCTATCCTAATTGTCTTTACTTTTTGAATATTCTCAGGTTATTTATATATATTTTGATTTTTTTTTTTAAAGTAGATAATCATTATTTATTTATTTATTTGTATATAGCATGGTATATATTATGAAAAAAAACATCTCTCACATACAGTATGTAGTAAGTTAAATGCTAGCTTGTCTATGATAATCATTTAACTTCTACTAGAAAAAACATTTTAAACTAGTATACTAATTAAATGATGTCAAGCAGCTATGAATACCTATTTAGAGTTTGGGAGAATACTATTATAATAATTAGAAATAAGATTGTCTATACATTTTGCATAGCTAAAGTTACTTTGAATAAATGTTTCTGTGATGAGGTTTGGGATGTCGATTATGATGAAGTTGTGAGCCAAGGTGTTGTTGTTGGAGAAGGGAATGGTTTTTTGGTTTCTTTAGTAGTAATATTATTATTGTTGTGGGAATAGGGATTGTTATCATTGTTGTTGTTATTGATATTATTACTATTGTCATTACTTTTCTTATTTTTGAGATTTGAATCCCATTTAATACCAGTAAAAGGTACAATATTAGCCATGCTGCACTGGGGTTTCCAGATAGAATTATATGTTGATATGAGGGCTTTAGTGGATACTTGGATCCAGTTGTGAATGTCAACTATAGAGAAAATTCCAGTTGTGATTCCACAAGCAAGTCCTATTACCTGCTACATATTAAATATAAGTTTGTTGCTATCATCGGGATGAAAAATAGAATTTATAGAACTTATTATTTGTTTCACTTTCTTTTTCGCTAAGGGATAGCTGAAGACGTGGAAGATATTTTCTGTCCAGAGATTACATCTGGGACAATATAGGTCTTTGTAATGCTCGGGATATAATTGATGAAGGAATTCTTGTGTTGGAAGTGTATTGAAGAACAGTTTGACTCTGAAGGCGATAAGATCACTGTAGGTGTTATTGTGAAGTCCTTTTATTAGTCTGTTGGAGGAGTTGATTATTTTAAGGCCGAAGGTATCATAGGATTGGCCAAATGTCTTAGTTACTGATGAGCTTTCACATATAATGTAGGATCTGATGATGCTGAAGATTTTTTTGCACCATCTTGAATAGCTACCCAAATCTGCTCTGTTAATGGTAGGATTTTTCACAAAATGGAGAGATGGATTGTTCCATGTAATGGAGTTAGTATATGTTGGCTTGGTCTTGGGTTTGGTGTACTCAATAGATATATTTTTTTGTGTTGTGATATGTTCAATTTTTGAAATAAGAGCAGCGAAGTTGATTTTTACATGTTTTCTGGGAAAAGTGGGAGGTGATTGGATGACTTTTTTGTTGCTCCTAATCTCTATCATGGAGGATGGGGGGCATCATTGAATGATATTATAAATGACTCGCAGAATGTTGCCGGTTGAAAGACCCAGATTGGATATTGTGATCTTGGTATCATTAATAATTATGTCTTGTTTCAGAAGTTGAATGTGATATAGATCATGCTGGCCTATTGACTATAGGGGAGATTGAGAAGATATGAAAGGTGTGATGTTGATTGCTTGAAGGTTAGTTTCATTTGTTGATGAAGAGTTTGCCAACTCTTCGATGATATTACAAAAACGATATTTGGAGTTAATTGTCAATTTATTGATTGTCCATAAGAAGGAAGCATTGGTACTCGAGAATGTTACTAAACAAGAATTGTTAATAAGAAGGCCTAAGGGGCATTCAGGACATTTGATAAGATTGTTATTGGAGTTGATTGTATGGTGCTTTCCTTTGAAAAATGTATTTTCTTGAATGCAATGATGTCTTTTGTAGGTTTTGATGATAGAGTTTGTGGTATGTAGGAACCAAAATATTGGTTTTGGATTTGGTATTGGTCTTTGAGATCCAATTAGATTATAGTTGTTATTGAAGTTTTTGAACCAGATTGGTTCAGGGCCATACCGTATGATGCCTATATATGAGATAAGTTATAACCAGGTAAGTTTGATTGAGCTGTTAAATTGTAAAAGTTGATTGGAGAATTTGATATTAAGGGCATTGGCTGTATTAATTGCTGTTCCTCTAAGTTGAGATGAAAGATTTTTGAAAGATAGGCCAATTGAATTGTTGGCATTTTCTAGTTGAATTTGACAACTAGAAGGGCAGATTTGAATTTTGAAGTCTTTTGCAATCCTGGCTATATAAAGTATCCAGTTATCTTGATCGAATTTTTCTGGAGCACATATTGGGCAAAACCAAATTGTTTCTTTTTTTTGAATACTTTGTATGGTTTGAATTATATATTTCCTCGTAACAGGGAAAGCCAATTTGGTTATAAGATTATTTATAAGACTAGATCTTTGGTGTTCTTCGAGTAAAGATATGTTGAGTCCTCCCTGACTTATTATGATTGAGTTGGAGCATTTGGAGGAGATTTTATATCCAGATTTAATAATTTGATTTATTTTTCTTTGGATGGAGTTGAAAAGACTCTTATTTAAGTGAAAGATCATCAGGAAGTACTCATACTTTTCCATAATTACCCATTCACATATGCGCTGTTTAATTTCTCCTTTCCACTGATGTTTGTTTAGTTATTCTAGGATTTGGGTAATTATTTGATGAAAGGCCTTCCTGTTGAATTTAAGAGAATTGCGTGGAGAAATAAGAACTCCTAAGTATTTGATGCTTTTATATGGCTTGAGAATCTGAATTGAAAGATTTTTGAAGTAGATTATTCTTGAACTTTCACGCTTGACTCTGATATTATTGATGATTTTGGTTTTGTCTTTGTTACATATGATGTTATTGATTGAAAGAATTGGTTGGCCATTTCTAAGAGAGCTTCCATTTTTGGTTTAGAGTCAGCAATAAGTGCTAAGTCATCCATGTAAGCGAGAGCATTTGGAGTTAGATAGTCTGAAATTTTTTCACATCTGGAGAGTTTGGAGATAAGAGGATCGTAAAAAATGACCCAGGTAATTGGAGAGATAGTTTCTCCTTGTTCTATACCATTATTAACCACGAAAGGATTGGTTGGACCAAAGGGTGAATTGATGAATACTTCTCTATTGGTGAGTAAGTTGATGAAGAGTTTTATTAGCTGTAAGGAACACTTTATTCTTTCCATAGATTTTTTGATAGCTGATATCAGAGCTGAGTCGAATGCTTTGGCAATGTCCAGTGAGGCAAACCAGAATTCTTTATTATTGGTATTGGCAGCTTGAATTGCTGAATTAACAATAGTGAGAGATTCGAGGGTGCTCTGTCCTAGGAGTCCTGTGAAGTTGAATCCTGATAATACTGAGTTTGATTTGAGAATACTAGAAAGTCTTTTGTTAATTATTCCAGTAAAAACCTTTCTTGTGAAGTCTACTAATGATATTGGTCTGATATCATTTAGTTTGTGACTCCAAAGCAGCTTTTTGGGTATAAGAGTGATGATAATTTGCTTCCAAAGGTATGGTACTGTTGACAAGATTATTATTTGATTGAAGATTGAGATAAGGTGAGTTGTGATTTTCCCTTTTAGAAGTTTGATTATGTCATAACTGATTTCAGATTTTCCTGGGGATTTTTTCTTAGGGAGGTTGTGAATGGCTTCGTCAATGATATTGTTATCAAAGAGAGCAAGTACCTAATTGTAAATAATTTGGTCAATTGGTTTAGGAGAGTATTTGTCTTGCCAATTCAGAAAGTTTTCAAGACTAAAATTTCTTTCATGTAAGATGTTTTTGAAATATTTGTTAATTGTTTCTTGAATTGTATTAGGATCTTCTTCAAGTTGATTATTTTCGTCAAGAATTTTGAAGAAATCAATTCTAGGTTTTAAGGACCCTAGAGCTTTTTTGATGTAACTTTTGGGTTTACTATAAAAGTTTTCAACTGTTCTTTCTTGGTTTAGTTGGAATTCATCAAGGAATTCTTGTTGAACCTGAGCGATTGCTTCACAAATTAAGAGTTTCTTAAGCTTTTTTAATCCTTGGAATAAAATATTTGAGTTTCCATTTGTGGTTTTGTATAAAGCTGATAGTTCTTGTCCCTAAAGTTTTACTGTTATGTGGTTTTTTTTGATTTCTGAGATCATGCTGTTGATTTTTTTGGTTTGATTCTTAAGCTTTTTTTTTGCGTTGGTATGGAAGTCTTTTGGAACTATATTGATCTTGGTTTTTTTTATGAATTTCTTCATAGAGTCTCTAATAAAGTCATAGAGCTCACTCCAACTTGGAGCATTAAGGAGGCTTGTTCAAGATTTAATGTCCTGAGTGAAGTTTTTGATATTGGTACTGGAGGTTTTTTTTATGTCAAATTTGTATATAGGTTTGGCTTTTCTAAATTCGAAATAGTCCAGTTTGATTGATACAATATAATGATCTGTTAAAATAAAGTCACACTCTTGGACCTTATACCAGACTACTTTGGAGACTAGATTTCTTGATAACCATACTTGATCAATTCGTGAGGCACTGGTGGAAGTAATGAAGATGAACGTTTTCTCATCTAGTTGGTGACCTATATCAATATAATTGTAAAGGTGTCTATAGATTACTTGTTTAAGTGAAGAGGTTGAAGTGTTGACTAATGAACTATTCTTGGGATATGTGTTGAAGTCTCCCAGAATTGCATGATAAAATTTGTTGATAACAGCTACTTTGATTATTTGGATTACTTGTTTGACTGCGATTTTCCTTTCTGATTTGTTGTGAGGTAGGTAGATTGCTGAGACAAGGATATTGATTTTTCCTTTGAATTTGAGCAGAATTGATAAGCAAAATTCTGAATGGCTGATGATTTTGTGTACATGGAAAGAAAGGTCTCTTCCAATAATAAGGGCTGTGTCATTTTTTGCTGAGTGGTCAGAATTTTCATAGATTATTGATCTTCCATTAATGTTCTTGGAGTAAAAGTCTTCTTGTTTGAGCTTGGTCTCGGTACAAAATAAAATTGTATGGTTTGTGATATGATTTGCTAAAGCTTTAAGCTTGGCAGGATTATTCAGACCTTTGGTATTGATGGTAGTTAGTGTAATTAAGTTTTGAGTTGCGTCTGATATGGATTTGTTATTAGTATTGCTTGGGGGTGTGACTGTGGGTTGATCGTAGTGAGGTAAAGAAGAATCAGGATAAATAGATAATGTATAGTTGGATGTTAAGGGTGTAGAAGTATGATTGTTTAGGTTAGGGGTAATGTTTGTTGTATTGAAATTTAAATTATCTAAATTGGTTTGGTTGTTAAGCATAACTCTTAACATAGGAAGGGCATGAGATTAAACTCCGGTTCAGGAAACATTTCTTTTATAATAAAGGGAATTATGGAGTTTGTTAAAAGAAAAGATTTTGCATAGTTAAAAGATAAATGTCAGAAGGGCATTATTATCTATTAAGAGAAAATTGATGGGCATTAGGCTTCTCTCTTTTAGAATTCTGTTTATTTCTATTGGATCTTCTGATAGAATAATTTGTGGGTTGATAAACCAGTCTTCTGGAATTCTTAAGAATTCATAATGGTTGTGCAGGATTCTAATTTTTTCTTTAAGGAGGCTGTCACCATGCGACAGTTGTTTAATATTTAAGTCTGGATTAATGTCACTGAGTTTTTGTGATAGCTTTAGTTTGCCAGTTTGTGAAATCTCTTCATTTATCCAATATATACATAAGGAAAGTGAAAACCAGTATTCAGATCTCAGGTTCTTAATTAAAAATTGGGTATTATGAAGATTTGTGATAGGAATTTGAATTCCTAGTTTGTTGATGTACCTATTAATTGTTAATGAAAATGTTAGAAGCATTTTTTTGGATTTGAAGAAGTTGGAAGGAAGATGTTCAAAGTAATATTTGAATCAAAGTTTTTTAACTACTTCTTTGATGTTATGTTTGGATGTGTCTAATGAAAAGAATTCAACAAATTCTGGTTCGAGAAGATTGGATGATAAGGGAAGAGGAACTTTGGGTGGGGGAAAGTCGAAGTAAGATAAGGGAATTTTGATGGGAATGATGAAAAATCTTTTGAGTTTTCTGATTCTGCTGCCCAATTCTTTAAGATCTTTTCTTCTCTCAATTGGAAATAGGTGTGAGACTTCTTTGGAAAGATTTGAGAGGTTTTTAGGTAGATTGGAAAGGGTAATGAAATAGGAGTTTGGTAGAAGATCAAATTTGTATATAAAGTAAAGAGAACCTGCCACTCTTGCTGTGGTGCTTCTGTCAAGAATGGGGACTCTATGGGGGATTTTAGCTTTTATGTATGGAGGAATTAGTTCTGGAGATGAAGATAGCTCTGGTAGATTATTTCAAAATATTTTCCTATACTTCTGAAGAATTTCATAATAATCTAGCTTGTTGTTTTCTTTGGGATGACATAGATAGTTGCATCCATACTCCATGATTTGTACAAGTAGATGAGAATTGAGGTTGAATATATTGATGTACCTTAAATAGATAATAAATAGGCTAGTGTTCAAAAGAAATTTTATCTTTGATCTGACTTCTCTATTAAGTTCTCCGACTTTGTGCCTTCCTTGATAAATTCTTCGAAACCAGCCTTCGAGTTTTTCATATTCTTTTTGATGGTCTTCTTTTAGTTTCATTTCCTTGTTGAACCTGAGAAAACCTCTGTCTCTTGTTTCTATTTTAATGAAAATTGCTAGTTTTGGCTTTTGCTTAACTTCATCTTTTGGATATTTGCTGATGTCTAATAAAAGGTTGATGAGTTCATCTGGATTACTTCTGATAGTAGTAAGTCTGGATGCCCACTGGACTATACGATGATGTTCACTGATGAGTTCTTCAGGAATGGTGGGTTCATCATCTTCTTTGTTGATATTGATAGTTATGTTATATGATTCTATCCCTAAGGATTTTAACAACAAGTCATCCTCATATATCCAAAGTCTATTGGTAGCAGCTTCTATTTTCTCTTGAAGGCTATTACTGTGTATTAAGTTTTTTGGATTGTTTTGTTATATGGGAGCTAGACATGTAGATAAAATAGGTGATGGTGATCAGGATGGTATAGTGGTAGAAATGTTGGACTGTTGAAAGTTATTGTCTATAGAGATAGTATTTGAGCTGCTAGAGGTGTGGAAGATGGAATAAACTCTTTTTTTTTGGAAGGTATAGGTGCTTGCAATGTTTTCCATTTCAATATCCTCTGGAATAGAAAAATTTAGGTCAATGGACATTGACAGATCATTTTTTTTCTGTGTTTGTGGAGAGAATAAGTCATGGATGATTAAATCATTGAAGCAGTTTGATTGATTAAAATTTAGGTGATCGTTGGGCTTTGATTGGATGGTTGGTATAATAGGGTGAGGTTTAGTTTAGTAGCTGCATTGTTGATTGGTTGTATTTGTGGGTGGGATGTGGGTCGATTGCAATTATGGTTTCTTGGGTGGAAGGAGTCTATGAGGAAAATGGTTGGTCGGTGATCCCAAGCTGATAAGATGATGTTAAAAAGAAAGTTTTCTGTTTTTTGATATTGTTTTTATTAATTTGAATTATATTCCATGGAATGTGTCTGTTGTAATTCCAATTTTTTGCTGAAACTCTTTGGAGGACTTCGTTTCTAAGTTGACCATTTTCTGCAAAGATCTTTTAAATTGAATTATAAAAATCCAAGAATTCATCTAAAAGTTGCAAGGGTTTTTCTTTGAGAACCGATACTTAAGCTAAAAGATTTTCTTGATTATCTGAGGGTGTGAACTCTATTTGAAATATTGAAAGATTTGGAGAATCTGGTTTGATAATATTGGAAGTGGGGATCAACCAATGGGTAGGATAGTTGGTGAGAAATGGAATTGTTGGAGACCTAGAAGGCTCTGTGAGAACAACTTCTTTGTTTTTGTTCAAATAGATTATAGATATATAACATCTTGTTCTTTTTATAAGAATAATATCGAGAAGAAGAGGAATAGTCTTTGGTGCTAGACTTTCTTGTTAAGTGTTTGTTTCCTTCATGATATTTGAATTAGGATTTAGTTTGGACATAATTGTGATATTTGAGTTGGGTAATAAATGACACATGAATTGGTATTGTTTCTTTATTAACATGTTGTGATATAAATTTTTGAATTTTATATGTGTTTGTGTTGCCATAGATCTTTTGATGGGGTTGAGCTGGATCTGGTTTTTCAGTTTCCGAAAAGTTTTTTGAAAATTTTGTTACGTAACTTGAGATAATTATTGATAATGTACGTGTTGTTGTTTATATTTTCCTGGGATCCTTTGACTTGGATTTCTTATGAGAGAGTTTGGTGTCCCCTTGTTTTTTGATGGTGTCTAGGTTGCCTGATTTATTGGGTGAAATCTGGCCAGCAAAGATCCTTCTGGTGACTAGGAAGGTGCAGAATCTTGTACACGACTGGCTGGGAGCTAGAAGGGTTGATACTAACTTTCTCTTTAAGTTTATTATGAATTGTATACTCTGAACTTTCTTCTTTTTTGAATAAAATTTATACTTGTCTGTCTACAAAAAAGACAAACAAGCAAGAAGCTTGTTAGTAGCAATGCTTGTTATAGAGAAGATTACTTTTGAGTGATATTGCTGTTATTTATTTAGTGTTCCTTGGGGTTAAAGATGAGTTTGTCTTTGGGTTTTCTTAAAATTATCAAATTAAGCAATTTTTAAGGATCAGTGATTTTTCGGAAAAGAGTTTTTTTTTTTAATTATATATATTTTGATTTTATACCTATTATACATATTATTCCTAATATACTATTTATATCAGATATATCTTTTATATGTGATATATCTTTTATATCAGATATACCACTTATACTTGATATATTTACTCTTATAATTTCCTATCATCTACTTATTATATTTTCTCTATAACAATATATAAAAGATTTTGTTTTTTTCTGAATATATATACTTTTATATATATATAAAATAAAAAAATAATATTTATTTACTTAAAAAAATAAATTAATAAATAACTATAATATATAGTCAGATTATAATTAAATATATACAGTATATATATTTTTAAGAAAAAAACAATTATTAATTCTTATTTATTATAACTAATTTATTTATTATAGCAATTTTATAATTATATAAATTAATATATATATTTTTTTTACTAAAAAAAGTTTAATATAAAACTTAAAAAATTGATTTGTCTATTTAAACTTTTATTAATAATTATTCAAATTTATAGTAAACTTTTATTCAAATTTTATAAATTCTTAAATAATACTTAGCATAGAGTTAAAAAAATATATAATATTAAAATATATAAAAATATTGCAATTAAATAAGGATCCTAACAATTCAATTCAATTTTATTTTTGAATTGATTTTTATATATATTAAAATCAAATTGAATCAAATTGAATTAAAAAAATTAATTCAATTCGATTCGATTCGATTTTATTTGATTTTATTCAATTCTATTTGATTCAATTCTATTTGATTCAATTTGATTCCATTTGATTTGATTTGATTTGATTTGATTTAATTCAATTCTATTCAATTTAATTCTATTCGATTTGATTTGATTTAATTCGATTCAATTTCATTCAATTCAATTCAATTTGATTCCATTTAATTCGATTTCATTTAATTCAATTCCATTTAATTTAATTCAATTCAATTCAATTTAATTTGATTTGATTTAATTTGATTTGATTTGATTTGATTTGATTCTATTTAATTTTATTTAATTTAATTTGATTTAATTTGATTTAATTTGATTTGATTTAATTTAATTTATTTTATTTTATTTAATTTAATTCAATTCAATCTAATTTAATTTAATTTAATTTAATTTAATTTGACTTTATTTAATTTAATTTTATTAAATTTTTATATATTGATATACTATATACATGTGGCTAAAATTATTTTATAGTTGATACAATTATTTAAAATTTTTATAGTGACACAATTAATATGACGCAAGACATAATTGTGATGCAATTATATAAATTTGATGCAATTGAATTACTATAACGCAATTGTGATGCAATTATATGATTTGCCACAATTATTAAATTTGCTGCAATTGTGCCACAATTAAATTAATATGATGCAATTATGTAATTTGCAGCAATTATTAAATTTGCCACAATTGTGCCGCAATTAAATTAATATAATGCAATCATGTGATTTGCCGCAATTATTAAATTTGCCACAATTGTGCCGCAATGCTACAATTATTAATCAATTAAATTTAAAAAAACAAAAAAAACAAAAATAACAAATTTATTATTTTTCTATCTATCTATCCATTAAAAATGCAAAGTAATAATAACCAAACAGTTTCTTCATTATCAAAAAATACAGTTGGATGACCAGAATCAATTGCTTGACAACATTTTAATAAAACAGCTGTTGATAAAAGTCATGGATACTTTTCAGCAACATGCTATTATTGTGACAAAAAATATCAGCATGGTAAACCAAATATTTTTGAAAACCATTTAGCAAGTAAGTATGTATTTTGCTCTATTGAAATCTAAAATGAATTTTTGAAAATAATTGCTAATAGAACTGTTGAGAACAAAAAAAAACCAGCCAAAAAAACAAAATTAGATCCTAAACAATCTTCATTAAGTAATTTTATAGAAAGTACCAAGTTAACTAATTCTAGAAGAGATGCAATCAATGCAGCATTAGAAAAATTTTTTGTCACTTGTGCAATTCCTTTTGCAATTGCAGACCATCTATTTTTTATTGAATTTTGTAAACAACTTCATCCAGCTTATGATCCACCATGTCGCACAACAATTTCTACTAATATTCTTCATTCAGAGGCTGCAGCAATCACAATCAAGATTCAAAAGGAATTGCAAGCAGAAGAAAACATCACAATTGCTTTGGATAGATGAACAGATCCCAGCAATCGTCAATTATATAATTTTATTTTTATGACATCCAATAGATATGAATATCTTTGGGCTATTGAAGATATATTATCAGAAAGCATTACTGGAAAGTTTTTGGCCAATTATGTTAAAAAAATCATTAATATTATTGGACAAAATAAAATTGCAGGATTGGTTACAGATGGAGCAGCTAATTATAAGGTCATACGAAATATCATTAGTGAAAAATATTTACAAATTATTACTATGTGATATATTGTATATTATATTAATTTGATTTCCAAGGATATATACAAGCATCAATTTGCTATTAATACAATTAATAAGTGTTAAACATTGATATCATTTTTTTTGAGATCACATCAAGGAATGAATGCACTTCATGAAACCATTAATAAATTAAAAATCAAGGATGGAGATATCAAAACATCAACCAAAACAAGATGGTCAATGATGTATAATTGTTATGAATCAATTATTAAATTTCGATTAGCATTTGAAGATATAAGTATTTAAATTTTAATTATTAGATCTTGGATAATAAACCTGGGATATTAAATAACAATTGTGTGAAAATTATTACAAGAGGATTTTTTGAAGACGTATGTCAGATGATTATAATTTTTAAACTAATCAAGAGTGCGATTTCGATTTTAGAATCCAAAACAACAACTTTAGCTGATTGTTTTGTTCAATTATATTGACTGGCTCATATTATCAATTATATTTCTACTTCTATTTCGATTTCAAAGGATTTTCGGAATTATTGTATTGATCAATTCAACAAAAGATGAAATGAATTTGAATGTTCAATATTTGTATTGGCTTATTTTTTATATCCTCTATATTATGATAAGTTATTGAATTTTATATTTATTATTATATTTAATCTATTAATTTAATTTTATATTTAAGGTCATGGATTACATAAGAATTATTTCAGAAAAATTTGCTTTTATATTGGTGATCTACTCAAAAAAATAGGAGGCAATGAACAAGCGATTTTGATATTAATTTCTCAAATACGAAAATATTGACTCAAAAAATCTCCATATGATTTACCTTATAATACTACAAGAGATACTCCAGAAATTTGATGGATGACTTGTCCTAAAAGATTTATGTATTTACAAAGAATTGCTCTCAAGTAGTATTACAAATCATTAGTTGGAAAGTTTGAAATTAACCAATCAGAGTATAGGAATTTTTAGTTGCAACTAGTTGATTATAATTAAAACAACTAATCAATTGGAAAAATTTTAATCAACTAAGATCATTACTCTCAAGTTACTTAGTATTATACTGCATTTGGCCAATTGTGAAAGAATCTTTCTGTATTGAAATGGTTCTATAGGCAAAGAAGAATAAAGCTAAGTATTAATAGAATTTCTATAATGGCAAAAATTCATTCATATTATATATCAAATGCTAAAAATTAACTTCAGTATTATGGAAATTTATTATCAAGTAATAAAATTCAAAAACAGGTGATCTACATAACACAAAACTTGATGGATTTATAAGAAATTGATGATAATGATTCTTTTGAAGCAATTTTATTAAATGATGATTCTTTTGAAGCAATTTTATTAGATAATGAAGATAATATTGAACCTCAATTAGCTGAAAATTTGGTAAATGAAGAGGAATTAAGAAGGGTTTTAGCAATAGAAGTTTGTGTAGATCTTTTCAATCAAATGTTTATTGATAATGAAATTCATATAGATTTGAAAATTAATGATTTTTTTGATAATTTAGATAATGATAATAATAATAATATCAATTTTAATATAGAAGATTTGATTAATAATACATTAGATGATAATGAATTTGTTTAATTTTTATTATAAATTTATTGATTTTTTTTAATTTTTTTTATATTTTTTTTAAAATTTAAATAAATATATAATAAATATAAAATAATATTCAAAGTTAAACATAATAATATAAAATATTTTTGATTTGATAAATCTTTAAAATCAGAAATTAATTCTTAAAAAATAAAAAAATAAATATTATTATTAAATTATTTATTAAATTGATTATTAAATTATATAATTAAATCATATGATTAACTTATTTTCAAAAATAAATATTCAAATAATCTATTTATTTCCAAAAATAAACACACCCAAATAATAATAATTTTGTTTTATTATAATAACAACCCCCATATAATAAAAATAATAATATTTTTTACAATAAGTCAAAATTCTTTGTATTATTTTGTAGAATAAACTAATTACTCAAGTCAAAGCACTAAGCCATCAATACTCAATAGAGTAATAATAATTATGTGTCTGTTGTATCCTATAACTCACTAAGTGAACTTGTGACAAATAACTTTAAATAATTTCTCTATCAGTACAAAATAATAATAATATAAAGAATTTTGACATATTGTAAAAAATATTGTTATTTAATAAATAATATATAAAAAAATATGAATCTAACAGTGGAAAAAAAATAGTTGAGAAAAAAAATCAGAAATCTAAAAAGCACTTATTTGTTGATCTTTTTTTTTTTAAAAAAAAAAAATTGTTCAATAGAAAAAATCGTCCAATAAAAAAAAATCGTTCACAAAAGTATATATTTCTTAGAAAAAGAAACAGAAAATTATCCAGTGGCTGATTTTTGTCAACCAATGTATTAGGACAAACATTCCTGAAAAGTCGAAAGAAATACATGTCAAATTTATTAATATATTTAAATAATTTCTGTTCAACTTAATTATAATTGTTGGTCTTTCTTATAATAATTTAATAATGATTTTATTTTAACAAGCTAAGAGTTACTAGTTCTCTTAATATTAATTGTATATATAAGAAGTTTTTTCAAGAATTTAAGAATATTATAAAATGTCTGAAATACTTGACAAGTTTGACCTCTGATTAATTAATTCTTTATTCCATGTCAGTCACACTAACATTTTTGTATACTGCCAGTGTTTTTAGAATTATGGCTGAATCAAAGAACGAAGGTAATTAATCCTCTTGCATCTTATATAAATAAACTTTAAATTTATAATTTTAGCTTATTGCTTATTTTATTTAATTAGAGACTATTTATGATTTTGTGCAAACAAATCTAATCAGAAACATGCACCCGTGTTACTATGAAATGCAAGAAATTAGTATTCAAAATTTTTTTTAAAACTCGTACCGAGAACAGTTCATGTAAGAATTGTCTTTTTATATGAAAAAAATTTTTTTCAGCAAGTCATTAGCTCGGCAATATCTGATTTATGGAAGTTGATTTTGACTTCATAAGCATAACCTAAAAATGAAAAACATTGATATGAAATAATACTCCAAATGTTCAAATAAAGATAAAAATGTTACTAATAACAAATAAACCTTTCCAAAATTTCCTTTACCCAGAACTGCAAGAAAATTAAAATCATCCAATCTGACTTTAATAGTCTGCTTAATGATAGAAGCATCAACTGACGGAGGCAGAGGGTTTGAAGAGGTACAAGGAGACTATATTATAAGTTCATTGTAACTATCATCAACAGGAGTTAAACTAACATGATACACGATAATGTCACCACATATAAAAAAATGGCAGATGAAATGAAAAATGCTACTGAAAAGATAAAACAAGATCTTTTATCCTTAACGATAATCTAAATACTACGGTATATAGATTTATTGGAAGATCAAGAAGATCTTCTAAATAACGAAATTCAAAGAAATTGAAAGAACTGATATTGCTGAAATATACATAAAGAAATTAAAGAAATCTTTAAAGAGAGGTACCAAGTTAATTTAGTGGATGTCATATTTCTCTTGCCAAAACAATTATAATTGAACTTTCGTACAATTATATTCTATTCAGTCATATCTCCAACCAAGCATCTCTTTTTTTAAATCAAACCTATGTATTCAAAATACATGTATAATATTATAAATGTATTAAAATGTTCTGTATATGTTATAAATAGTCATGTAGGGGTCTATTGTGATCGAAACCAACAAAAATAAAAATATTGAAATACTAAAAATTTTGAAACTTAAATTCCAAACATTGTAATCCTAGTGCATTGATATTTGAAAACAGTATTTAAAAAAAAAAAAAAGTAGCTTGTGTAATTCATTTTAAAAAATGGAAACTAGTCATATTCTTCTGATTTCATTAACTATGATTCTTCTCCCTAACTCACCAATTAACATCTTTCTTCCTCTTTTTTTCTGTACCAATAGAAAAAATCAATTGGATAATTTAAAAATATTAAATAAGTTTTTTAAAAAAAAAATTAAATAAATTTAATATATTTGTATTATAATATTAAAAACTATTTAAAA
>CAJVPV010001535.1:0-15552 GCA_910591835.1 Acaulospora morrowiae | reverse complement strand
GCAACTTCTTAAATACTTTCAAATAATAATAGTTGTACACTAGTTTCTTAGATATATCTAATCTAATTATCAATAAGTAAACAATATCAGATTTGATAATAATAGTCATGTTGATCTTTTGAAAGGGATAAGCCATTTGTCTTTTTTTTATAAGGTTATGGAAGAGAGAAAAATTCTGAAGCCCACGTTTTGAGAGAAGTTATCTCTTCTGAAAATGGTCTTGAGAAAAGATTATCAACTAATCAGAAGATTAATGTTATAGAGAGTAAGTTTTATAAAAGAAAGAGAAGCCTAGAAAAAAAACTTTTAGAAAGAAGTAAAAATCTAACTTTGACAGAAAAGGGAAAAGAAAAAGAGAAAGTGGTAAATTTTATATAAAAAAGTATATAGAAAGAAGGGATGAAAATAGAAAAGAAGGAATAAAAAAATATGGAAGAGGAAAGATAAGGAAAAAAGAAAAAGTAAGATTGAAAAAAAAAAGTAAACAACTCAAAAGTTTCCTAAAAAGGAAAATTTCAAGTGCAAAAGGGGTGAGAAAGAGTTTTTTTTAATATATATATAATTATTTTTTAAAAAATCTTATTATATTATAAAATAATAAATTTGTATTTTTTATATATAAATTTTTATAAAAAGCTCAAAAAATTCTATATTAAATTTATATTAAACTACAATTAAATAACTTTATCTTTTTTGGCAGCTTATGCCAACCGGTCCGAATCTGGAGTATCTACTAGGAGTTTAAGAATCGATTCATAGGTGGTGTCTTACAAACTCATATTTACGTAGATCCTTAAGGAGTCATACCCCACTTGGTCAAAATGGCTCCTAGATTTGATAGTGTCCAATCAGTGGTCAAAATCGGAGCATTCACTAGGGAGTATGTGCTTGTGTCAAAGGTTCCCTTCTGCTTGTGTGATGGATTGAGAGAAGTGTGATATGAAAGGTAATCTATATAAGATAATTAACAGTATAAGCCCCTTATAAGTATATAAGCCCTATAGGTTAGGTAGTTTAAAACTAGTGGTAGGATTTCTACCCCTATAGCCCCCTGGTATTACAAGGAAAGGTCATAAAGTGACAGGCTTCTGGGTACTAGATAAATAAAGTTGATAGGCTAGCATTTAGTTGTAGTCATGTATTACAAAAAATGCTTGATGTAATGAATACATTGATATCAATAAAGAATTTGTATCTAATGCCGTTTAACTTATCAATGTCTAATAATTTTTGGCAAGAGAGTATATGTTAAATTATATTAATTTTTTTTGTTATTAATAACTAATTTCAAAATATATATATTAAAACTTATATATCAAGACTTTATTAATAATATTATTATATGAAAAATAAAAATAAAAAATTATATATTTCTATATTTATTTCTTAATTAAATTAGTTATTAATCAGTTTTTATTTTTTTAAGAAGGCAAAGCACATTACATGTGAACTTTTATTAACTTAGCATATTAATCAGTTTTTATTATATGTTCAATATTTTATTTTGTTTATTTTTTATAATTTGTTGTGTTTATAATATACTTGTTTTATTATTGTATTGATTATTGATTTTTTATATTTTTGATTTTTTCTAATAATTTTTTTAATTCTTTTTTTATTGTTAAAATTTTTTATATTTTTGATTTTAATATTTTTGTGATATTTTTATCATTCTGTTTAAAATAATTTTAAAATTAATAATAATACAGTATAATAATTAAACAAATAAAAATATATTTATTAACTATTAGATCTTCAATAATTATAATTTTAATAAATCCATTCTATTTTTTATATAACGATATTTATCCAATTATTCTAATTTTATATAAACAACACGAATTCTACGTAATCTTATAAGAAGATAGTCGGTTCTCATCAAGTATATATTCAAACCTTGTAATCGTCCCCACTATTAGCACGCTGAACAATTACCATCTTCGCCGGCTTACTACGTGGTAGGCGTGTCTGATCAACCGGGAGTTGGATGGCACCGGGCATAGTTTCGAGAATATGATTCAATTGATCATCGTTATACTCCTGTCCATACTCTATTATGTTCTGGTTGTGCACCGTCACCCACTCGTTTTCATGTCCAATAAATTCGCCTCTGTCAAGTGCGTTATAGAAAAATATGAGGTTAAACCCGATCTCGTCGTCAAATTCGAACTCAACATCAGCGATTTTTCTGAAGGCATTCTTTCTAAAGCGTTCTGGCATCGAGGAGGGCCACCTGAAGCTGTTGCCTATGCGAGCTACAATTATAGATTAAGGAAATGTTTTAACTGCTACATGTATCGCCACTGTACAGTCGCACTCCCACCATTGGGAGTCAATAAAAACATGCATTTACTGCTAAAAAGTATATTAAAAACTCTATATGATCACATTATAATTAAAATTTTCCAAACCATTACCAAGAAACTTTTGCGTTTGAGCAGGTTTTCTCTCATACACGAAGAGGGTTTGAGGCGTTTCAAATGGTTTTTCTTGAGCTGTTTGAAGTGTCTCCATTATTTTAGATAAAATAAAAAGTCTAATTAATGAAACATTGATCGTATTAGTATAAATGGTTTTCACAGAATACACATTTTTTCTATTTATTAATACCCAACAAATGGGATCAAGATGGGCAAGAGCACAGTGATTATGCCAATTATAATAATGTAAGAAATGAGTACGAATGTAAATGCTAGAGGAAACAAGGAACAAATCATTTTGGCGCGGGGATATGTACGACAATCAACAGATCGCGTATAAACAAATTTTTTAGTTATCAGTTATGGATTTCTGTGCCGTAATTGGCGCAGTATATTAGTCTACATCACAAGAAATTTAACACAACTCAAAGAACTTTTTTATATAATTATATAGGAAAAAAGTTTATCGTGGCCACACACCTGCATTACACCTTCATCGTATCTTCATTATAAAGGATGTAATACATAGAGCAAAGTTAACTCGAATTAACATTACTTAACGTGTATCCGAAAAATTAGTTTATACAAATATTATTGCAAAGCAGTGGGTTAAGCCCTATATTGTTCACATTCTCAACAAAAATAACTCGATTAAATACTATAAAAATAATAAGTAAATAATCATGTCTCTTTAAAAGGAATATAATTGATTTATATACTAAATAATTTAGGAGCCTATTCTTAATCATATCTTTTTTTATTCAAACAATTGTAAAGAATAAAATATAGTGATCAAATCATTATATGTCAAAAATACCCATACCCATAACCAAAAATAGATAGTTATATTTATCTTGAGATTATGGTTCCATTTTATTAATATAAATAAAAATATTACAGTAGATTATAATATACATATAAAGCAAGAAATCTATTACAAAACAAGTTTTTATTACAAATTAATAATTTATTGAATCTAAATAATTGTTTGAATTAGAACTTTCTCTTACTATCTAAAAAATTATTAATACTAATTTGATTTTTCAATAATTTAACAATAACAACTAATACTTGCTTTATATTTTTTCTAATTGATTCAAGATCTTTTTTTAATATTATTTTAAATAAATTAATCTAATACTTGCTTTTGTTAATACAATAAATATCATTTGTAGCAAAGATAATAAAATATTATTTTGTGACTAAAATAAATAAATTTGTAAATTAAAAGAGCTAATAATTAAAAATTCTATTATAGAAATAATTGAATATCAATATCTATAAAAACTATTCCATAAAAATAGTTATAATTATTATCTTGAAACACTTCATCTGTTATATATTTCTTTTGTTTATATAATATATATATTCTCTAGTTATATAATATTTTATAAATAATTAATTTTGATATTATAAAACTTTCTTTCTATTATACATATAATTTTTATTCTCTTTTTATAATGTAATCAATATAATTAGATGTCTCTTTATTAAAAACTTCTTTTTAATATACTGTATTATATAAATTTTTTCTTTTTTAATAATTTATCAGATGATAGTTGGAGTTATTTTTTCTATTTCAATTTAGCTTTACTAATAATTTTATATTACAAACAATAATTTATAAAAATCATAAGTAATATTTATTTTAATTTAATATTTTTAATATATAATTATTTATTTAAAAAAACAATTTATTAAATTATAAGTAATAAAAAAAATATTTTAAAATAATAGAGATAATAATAATAAACTATATAATAAATAGATATAAACAGTTATTTTAATAAATTTATTATAATTAAATAAAATTAAAATTATATAAATATAAGATTCAATTTGTAAATATAATTATTTAAATAGATGTTTAGTTAAATTATAATAAATATGAATTATATTAATTGTTTATAAATAGATAAATAAATAAAAACCAAATTTAAGTTTATAATAAAATCAATAAAAATAAAATAATTGTCTTGTTTTTTCAAAAAAAATAAAATTAAAATGTATTTATATTTCATAAATTTTATATGATATTAATAATATTCTATTGGAAATTTTAATTTTTATCTTATTTATTATCTTTTTATAAATTTGTAATTAATAAAGCAAAGGATACATTATTTTTCTATTAATACTTAAATAAATAATTTGTATTTTTTTTAAAACGTATTATTAAAATTTGAAAAATACAATTATCCAACTTCAACTTATCTGAAATAAATATGATTAACTTTTTATTAATTTAATTTACACTTATCAATCTATAACAAACTTTTCATTTCTAAAAAAAAATCATAAAACAGATGTACTGTATAAAACATTTTATCTAATACAGTATCAATCATGTATTTAAAACAAGTTAAATAATTTTTAAATCTAATTTATCACTTCTTTCATACAGTATGTCCTTATGTTTCTCAATTTCTATTTTAAAATTTTCTTAAACATACTGTGTATGTCCAACCAAATAATACACAATCTCATATTACCATTACTCATATTGTGTAATACATTTGTTATAGTTTTAATGAAGAAGAAATACTGTATATTTTATAAATACTGTAATATTGTTATCGTTACGATTATATAATGTAAATTATACATCTTTACAAACTGTTTTACGTGTTATCCTTTCGTGTTTTTCTCTATATCGTCTTTCATGTTTTTCTCTATATCATCTTTCATGTTCTTTAGCTTTGAACCTGGATCTTCATTATTTTCAATTGTGATATTAAAGTATTTTTATAATCAAGAACATTGGCACAAATGAATCGACGTTGAAGATGCTATAAATATGACACAGAGTTATTTCATTTCACAAAAATAGCGTATGAACTGCAATCAAAAAAATTACTGTGCATATTTATTATGACTGATGCATGCACTAATAGGTCATCGTATCCCCAAAAGATTAGGTTGCACTAGCCGAAAATTACAAAAGTGGAGGGTTTATTTTGCAACACGAAATTTTTCTAGGACATACACAGTACCATATTAAAATTTACAACCCAGTTGACAAAAATCAACGTTCGTAGTCAGACATTTCCGGTACATAAAGGAAAGAATTGTTCTTGCTATTGTTTATATCTTTGATTCTGGTACAAAATATTATCAATAATTCGCTGAAACCATCGTCATATACGTCATACATGGGGAATCATTTCGGGTAAACAAGAAAGACAATACGAAACAATTAGTTTTGCAGAAAATGGTTTCGAAATATCCGGAATAAAATTGCGACCTACAAAAGTTCCCCACATACAAAGGAAGTTGCTTTGCACATCAATTGGCTGTAATTTCTTTTTAATTATCCTTTTTGTGAATTGCATTAAATAACTGTTTCTCTCGGATGCATGCATGCAAGTCAATCCATGGTAAGTGTTCCTTAACCCTGATTGGCCAACAAACTCCGTATTGTAAAATATAAACACAATTTTATACCCAGACAACTTATTTTCATATTTCTTTCTTCCCCCGCACTTTAAGTTTCATGAAATGGTTTCTTTATTACCCACAGAATGTCTTCCCCAAATCTTTGAAAATTTGTCGGAGGACAGAAAAACCTTACACTCCTGTCTACTGGTAAATAAAACGTGGTGCCTTAATGTCGTGAAAATACTTTGGAGTCAACCATTTCACTTGATAAACATTTGTAATCATGACTCAGAGACGCACACATGTTCAAGAACCTCAAAACAACGTTTAATTCAATCTTTCAAATTGATTAGTGTTTATCTATCTTTCTTGCCAAAATCAGAAAGGTTGATCCTAACGAACAATAAAGTAAAATTATCCACTTTCATTGAACCCATATACAATTATATCAAATTTCTGCGCTACTTGGATTTAGAGGAATTGTTTGTTGTCGTCGGAGGATGGAAACATTGTTTGTTTCTTTCTCCTGACCAATTATCTTATTATCCACCGAAGCGTCGCGGACAACCTCATTCTTCCTCTTCAGGGAACGGTGGCTCGCTTGCATCAAGGCTTAAACAGTCGGATTCTAAAAAGAAATTGGTGAACGCCGTGAAATCCGTGAAATCCTTGGCTCATGGTGTTTTACGAAGAACAAAATCGACAAATTTTGCACAGGCCAAGGAAAATTTTCCTGTTTCGGTGGAACGCTTGGTTTCTTATTCCTTGGCAAAATTGATAATAAGGGAGTGTGTCAATTTAAAGTCACTCTCTATAAACACGACCATAACGAACTCAATAGAGTATCAATGCAAATGCCTCGATCAAAATTTCATTATCGACCGTACGTTCAATCATAGGAACATCGAAAGTATCGAAGAAGCAAGCAACCTTCGTCTCTTTCGACAGAATGTTCCCGAAGAACATCTATTGATTGCGACTTATCCTGGCGCTAATATTTGCTTGCCGCCGCTGGTGGAATTTGTTTGCACAACGAGAGGATCCAAATGGAGGCTTTTTCACGCTTTATCATTGATCTGTAAACAATTAAGGAAAATCTGTGTCGATATGGGCGGTTACACGAATTGGTCGAGTGGCGTTGGAGGTGGCGGTGGTGGCGGCAGTAGCAATGCAACCACTCCCACGACAATCCGCAGGTCTCCTCTTTCCGTTTCATATACTGAACCACAAATGCAGGAATTGGAATGGGAATCCAAAAATCTAGCTACACTCATTCAATCTCAAGATTCTCTTGAACAATTCACCTTATTGCGTGGTGAAGTCGGTTTATTGACAATCTTGGTGGCACTCAAAAGTCAAATAAATTCTTTGAGATACCTGGAACTCATAAACATTGACACAAATCTTTCCCAAAGGGATTCGATCAAATATATTAATGATTTCTCAAATTTGCATACGTTAAAATTTGATTCTTGTCAGCTTGTTGATATAGTAATGAGACCTTTTGTGGAAGGTCGATCAGGACTTCAATTGTCAACAATTGAAATTGTCGATACAAGTGTATCCATGGAGATCGTCACTAAAATTATTAAAAATGCAAATGCTTCGTTGAGATCCCTGATTTTAGATAAAAACAAGTACGATTATTACGAATCCAACAACGGTAACAATATCATTGAGACGACGGCAAAATATTGTCCGAACCTAATGGATTTCACATCTCCGGTGGCAACGTCGGAGATCCCTCAATTGATCACCCTATTCACCTTATGCCCAATGCTGGTATCCGTCAGCTTTGTACATTCTTTTGATGATCATGATTATATGGAACAACAGTTGTCAGATACAACAAACTCCTCGTCAAATCAAGAAGGCACCTCAGCAATCGATGTAGATTGGTTGCTGGAGAAAATGAGCGATCAAAAACTCGCCCAAAATTTACGACACCTTTCGATTCGAGCCCCGTGGTCATTTTCTCCTGTTACCCTGGAAAATTATTTGA
Organism: Acaulospora morrowiae; assembly: GCA_910591835.1. NCBI lineage: Eukaryota > Fungi > Glomeromycota > Glomeromycetes > Diversisporales > Acaulosporaceae > Acaulospora > Acaulospora morrowiae. The sequence continues at coordinate 7,752 of CAJVPV010001535.1, read as the reverse complement.
CAACTTGTGATCCACCATTGAGGTCTTTGGAGTTCTCACATTTCTTCTCTGATGATCACCTGGGTGTGATATTGAGATGCTTAAATGGGAAATTGAGGAACTTGAAGTTGGAGACTTCTGACGAATTAAGCGATGAATTGCAGGTTGAGGCTTTGACTCAACTTGAAAATTTTCAAGTTCATAAATTAAGAGCTGAATCCTTCCCTGCAGCAGTTGATCATTAATCTTTATGGTCACCTACTTTCAAATCATGTATTTTTTTTTTTTGTATTTTACATTCGTGAATTGAATTTTACGACACTTGTTAATATAATCCATAAATTCTTTCTACTTGTAAATTATAACTCATTTATTTATTTATTAATAGAGAATCACATTGAAAACATGATATTTTAAGAATTCCTGATGTCCCACATGACGTTCTACGCGTAGGAAACATTCAATAAGAATATTAAGTGACAAAAAATAATTGTTGCAATTTTAAATATTGTACTTGACACCAAGGTTCTCTAAATATTCAATAAAATTCTATGCTGCTCAATGAGCGGAAATTAAATTCATTTTCTATGGATGATACATTGTCCTATACACACACAGTCTTTAAATGAATATTTTGGATTGAATATATCATGAATTTAACAAAGTTTTTTAATTGACCATTCAAAAGAATATCGCATTGCTGAAAATCCAAGATGCCCTTTTGCATTCAACGCATACGACAAGTTGGTAAAAGATTATTATTGCCTAAAGTTCACGAGTATCCGCTAGAGATCTCCCCGGAATCTGTCGTAAATTTCTTTATACCAGAACTCTTGCCGGCGTTGCTTTGTATTGTGGACGTTGACCCCTTCGCAGATTCATTGTTGTCTACGTTATTACTTACATCATTGTTTACAATGTCTAACACCACTCTAGACTTCTCATTCCAATCGGTCAAGGATTTACATACGGCAAACTCGTGCTGATCGTTATACGAAACTTGCTTCGAATAAGCAGTCTGTTTCCCTTGGTATGCGTAAATATCTGAATTTATAATAAATAATGTTCATTTGGTTAATTATCCGGATTAAGTTCACCAAAAGACCATTCAATATGATGACAAGCTACCTTTTAAGAGCCGACCAGCAATGAGGCAACCTAAATTATTATCAGAATTTTTAGATAAGAGATACGACGCAGCCAAAGTTTTTTCGGCCTGATCATTTTGAGTCGCACAGAATAATGCGCCTAGTACCGAGAGTGTCAGGGCTTTAAGTTGATGGTTTGATAGCGTTGATGAAAGTTTTAGAGATTCATGGAGGTGTTCTCTGACGATGTAAGATTAACAAGAATAAACCAATTTAACATTTTTTTTCTCACAGAACCATTTCGACTTGTAATGTAAATACAATTAGTAAATTCACCTCGTTCGTGTCAGTTCACTGCACGCCAATGCTTCCAGAAGATGTAAGGCAGATCTGAGGCCCACAACATTATTTGATTGAAGAATCATTTCTTGGTTAATTTCTTTAAGAATCGCGTCAATCTACGTCAAGGAAACACCCGATAATTCAGAAAAGATCGACTCGAACCAAAATCGTAATTTCAAAAAACATTTACCTCCTCCTGTAACTGTCCTTGACTATTGTTTGTGCGTCCAAACACTAGCAAGGCACGATTAATTTTGGACAGTACCCGTATTTCCCTATTATCGGAAATCTTATAATCCGAAATCCATTGGGGTACATTTAGACATATGCACATCTTCACTTAAATATCATGTCACATATATACGTGATATAAATTACCTTCTCAACTGTCATATAGTGTGCGACGGCTTCATTAGGTTTTCCCACACATTGGTTTAACATGCCAAGTGCGAGAGTCACGGATACCCGGAATTTGGACCACAAGTCGTAAGCTGTTACCCACTTCATCAATTGAGCAAGCGTCTAAATTATATTCATTTTTAGTATTCGAACACTATAAAAATTTTTTACTTTGAGAAATCGACTATTCTATACCCACCATTTCGGCCTCAACAAATTTGGACTTTAGTATGTAGTTGTCAACGAGATGTTGTAAGATATATGCCTTTAAAACAACGTAATATTGCTTTGTTTTTATGGCATCGTGAACAGGTAGATGGCTGTCTTTAAGGAAGAAAAACCAATTAAAATACATTACACCACAATTACCAAATATAAGGAAAACATATACTAACCATCGTTTGAATTTATCTCCTCTAAATATTTGAGAAATCAAATTTTTCAAACGATTATTATTTTATTAAAATTCAAGATAAAAAAAGGTCTATGTGGCTTACTTTCTACAATCCTCAAACCTTCTGTTAAAAATGTAGTCGCCCTCGATGATGCCGTATCACCTCGATTGCATATACCAGAAATTAAAAATGTGAGGGTATATATCTCGGCTTTTGATAGCCAACGGACCAATACTGACAAACTACGAGTTCCCGAGTTTGATGATGAAGAATACGGCAGCATTGTTGTGGTCGAAGTAGGCGCCGCAGATATTTGTATCTATAGAGAAAATCAATTTAAATATGACTGATGCAGAGATATGAGGGATATATAAAAAAAGCCTCCTACTTTAGTATAACCCTTTAAGTCATCCAATGAATTTCCATTTTGATTTTGATCCAATGCACGATGCACTTCCGTCAATTTTTCGATGGCAATTTTCACATTTCCCGTATGCATATGGAAGATGATGAATAAGAGCGAATAATATAGACGAAGATGATCGTTTGATATTGGAAAGACGGGACAGGTTTGGGAGGTTTGTGAAGGTGATGGAAAATAGACCGATGAAAGTTCGGAGAGGGAATGTTGTGCTATTGAATAGTTTTGGCTTATAGACGCGTACTGTGTTATTGATATTAGAATACACGCCTAGAAAAATCAAAAGCGATTAATATATTTATCCTCAAGCTCATTCATGTATATTTTGAATTCTCGATTCACCTTCATTTCATAATCTCCCCTTTGCTCGGCCATCGATTCTGCTTGTTTTAATATTGACAAACATCCATTGAAGTCGCCTTCAGCATAATGAAATTCCGCACGTTGTAACAGAAAGTGATAAGTCCAGTCCGGCATATTACGCCTAAAAAAATTTTTAGAGAAAAAAAATTACATAAAAAGCTATTAAAACAATAAAGTTTAAATTACACATATATATATATATGTATATATATATGTATAAATCAACTTAACTCATTCATAAACAGAAATTCACCTACTCCATTGCTTCGACTACACTAGATTTCATGAGGTTCCGTGCAGCCTTCAAATTATTTGTGCTTTTGAGAATATTACATTGAAGATCAATCATTTTAAATTTAATTTCGGTGGCATTATCTAGCTATTAATAAATAATACAAATTCTTATTATGCTAGTTTTTTATTGATCACAAAGCAAGGACCGTATGATAATATTTACCTTCTGTGCAACCAAAATCTGAAATAAAGTATTTGAATCAATGTTAGCGTCAAATGTCGGATCTTAGTCTCAAATACAAAACATTAGATTTAATATTTGATATTCACAGCCTTCTGCAAATGACTTTCTGCCTCCCGAATGTTATCAGTAAACCAGAATAGAATTTGACTCAATCTGAAACGCGTCTTTAGTTCGACAAGAGGCATATAAGAATTTCCACTAGTAATACTCGCGATCACGGCTTCCAGGCACTTAATTGCAGCTAAAATATGTTGCTGATGTTGTGGTGGTAACTTTGGGAAATTTGCTAAAGATCCAGTAGGTAATGATGCGGCTTTGGACAGGTAATGTTCGGTCAGATACCAAAGAAGTTGGTAAGGCAGTAACTGTGATTCTTGCTGAGGAGATACCTGTTGTTGGGTTAATTGTGACTGGTATAAAGAAGAATGTGTACGCGTTTCGGGAGGAGTCGGCGTCGAAATCGTTGGTTGTAACAAATGTTGCTGTGATGATATCAGTTCTGAGGGTGGTGGCTGTTTTTGTGGAGATTGCCGTGATAATGGTTGCTGTGATAATTCTTGTTGCAATAATGGTTGTTTTTGTAAAGGCTGTTGTGACAATTGTTGCTGCGATGATGGTTTTTGTGATGGCAGTTGTTGCGATGGAGGCTGATGTAGTAAAGATTGTGATGGCAGTTGCTGTGAAGCTTGTTGTTTTGATAATGATTGATGTGATAGAGACTGATGTGATAGAGGTTGTTGCGGTAGAAGTTGTGATGGCAATTGTTGTAACGACTGTTGTTGTGATAATGACGATTGCGATAGAGACTGATGTAGTAAAGGTTGTAATGGGGATTGTTGCGATAGAGGTTTTTGCGATAACGATTGCGGTAGAGTTTTTTGTGATAATGATTGCGGTGGAGGTTTTTGCGATAATGATTGCGGTAGGGATCTTTGTGGTAATGATTGTTGTAAAGGAGGTTGTGATAGTGATTGCGATTGTTGAGATAATGATTGCGATAGAGGTTGTTGAGACAATGATTGCGATAGAGGTTGTTGAGATAATGATTGAGATAGAGGTTGTTGAGATAATGATTGAGATAGAGGTTGTTGCGATAATGGTTGCAGTAAAGGTGGTTGCGATAATGATTGCGATAGAGATTGTTGCGAGAATGATTGCGATAACGATTGTTGTAATAATGGCTGTGGTAGAAGTTGTTGCGATAATGGTCGTGATAGAGGTTGTTGCGATAATGATTGCGGCAAAGGTAGTTGAGTTAATGGTTGCGATAGAGATTGTTGCGATAACGATTGTGATAAAGGTTGTTGCAATATTTGTTTTGAAGGTGACGGTTGCAATATTGGTTGCGGTAGAGATTGTTGCGATAATGGTTGTTGATGAGACATTTGTTGAAGTTGTTGTTGGGAAAATTGTTGGGGATATAGAAGCTGTTGAGAAAGTTGATTGATACGAGGAAGTTGTTGAGGTTCATAGTTATATGATGGTTGTATCTGGGCGGACAATGAACTTTGAGTGTGCTGTGTTGGAAGTTGGTAGCTAGCACTTGAATAACTTATTTGGCCGTCATAAGACGGAGTGTATTCCATATGTTCATATTGAGCTTGCACATTCTGTTGGTATTGAGGCTGCTGAGATTGAAAATGTTGCTGATACAACTGTTGTTGCTGTTGTTGGTAATATTGCATCTGCTGCTGCTGTCTGTAATTCCATTTTTGTTGAGTAGACCATGGCTCGTATTGCGAGGGAAATCTATGTTGAGACATATTATCCGAATCGACGACACCTTTTGCACTTGAAAAGATCCACGAGAAAGCTCATTATATAATTTTTTTAAAGTAATACAGATATTGAACGTGGCACGTTACAAGACCAATCGGAAATTTTTTGGTTTTTATATAAGTGGTATCAACGTTTATAAATTATCTTAAAGCATTAGTCAAATTGTATTAGATAAATTCATAATTACATATTTATTGAACATAGAAAAAGAAAGAAATTATCTACTATTAAAGTTTAATTTCTAAAAATAAAAGGTTTTATAATTATTTGTATAAAAGATAAAAGAATAAAAGAATAGAAAAATGATTTTAAAATAAGATTGTTTTATATATTTTTCAAATATACAGTATATACTTTGATGAATACAAATAAATAAAGAAATAATATTTATTTATTATAAAAAAATTTTATAAAAAATTTTGTATTAGTTATTATTAGTAAAAACAAAACCTTTAAAAAAATAAAATGTTTTTTAAAATAAATATTTAAAAATTATTTATAATAAATAAAATAAATTTTGTTTTAAAATATATAATTAATTAATTTGACTAATTGAATCATGCCTAACATGATTTTTATTTAATTTATATATTACAAAAAATTATTGCTTATAAATTATTTTACATATTATTATACTATATTAAATTTTATTTTCATATTAGCTTATTATTATTGATTTCATATTTAAAAATCTTATTAATTATAATATGTTATAATATTATTATCATAATCATTGCATACAATACTTCCTTTTAAATAGTATTCTTCCTAATTTTTTTAATAATATTTTTTTTTCCTAAATAATTTTTTTGATAAAATAATTAATAACCAAAGTATTATATGTAATAATTTATAATAATATTTTTATTATATATTAAATTTTATTTTTAATTATAAATATATTAAGAAAAAATTAAAAAAAAACATTAAAAATAATACTTTTATTAATAAATAAAACTTTATAAAGAAAATCTTCTAAATTTATATTATTTAATTTTTATCTTTTTTAAAACTATTTAAAAATATTTAAAAAACTTATCTTATAAACTTACTAATTATAAATTATTTCAACTATTAATATTTACTATTGTTTTAACTATCTTCTTAAAATAAATAATTGTTAAAGTAATTTATTATTGAATTAAAATATAAACTTTTTAATAACTTGCAAAAATAAATATTATATATTATATAAAAACAATTATTAAATTATTTTACTTAAAAAGACCTATGGGTTTATAGCATAGTGGTAATGCTCCATAGGTCACCAGGAGAAGGTCTAGGGTTCAACCCTACCTGGTTACAAAAATTTATCACCTTCATAATTGGTTGACCGGCTTCCAATTCATGTTATATCCAATCAACTGACAAATCTATCTCCAAATTTAGTTAAACAAACTGCATGAAGATGGGACCTCTGGTCTTCCCAACAATCACAGGCTGAAAACAGGTCGAAGCAAGGAGGGTTGCACAAGGAAAGGCTTCTGATCTAACTCTGGTAATAAGCCCACAAACTCTAATCCAAACTAGTGATGGCAGACTCCATCACACAATATAAAGAGGTTAATTCTAAGCTGATTTATTCCAATCTGAAGCTTGTAGATCTATCCCAATGGTGGTGTTCCACAGAACTTAATCATATGGCTGATGGGCAAGGTATTAGCCACAGATGGTGAGAAAACTAAACAAAAAATCGTTAAGCCAAAAATACAATTGAACCAATAGGATGGTAGGTTTAAACTAGTGGTGGGACTTACTCTATCCTGTGTAAGTCTTACCTGGTGTGAGCTCATCTACTTGATGCAAGCTGGTCAACCAAAGTAGTCGGGTTAAACTTTGGAAAACCAGTATTACTGGAAATGGTAAATACTAAGTAATATTAATTTACATTCTAGAATAGCAATAGTTTAGTCTGTAAAAATGTTTAATGTAATAACAGTACTATCAATTAGTAAATAAAGTCTTGCATCTAATGCCCTTAGCCAACAAAAAAAAAAAAATTATTTTACTTAAAAATAAATATTTTATATATTTTGTAATTTTTGATAATTATTATAATATTAGCTATATATATAATAAATTGAATTTAATTATTTTTCAAAAATCATATTATATTAAAATTATTAAATAATATATAATAAATGATTAAAAATTATAAAAAAAAAACTCTTTCCCACTCCCCTTTTTATGCTTGAAATTTTCCTTTTTAGGAAATTCTTGAGTTGTTTACTTTTTCTTCGTCTTCTCCTTTCCCTTCTCTTTATGCTCCCTCTCTATACCTCTTTATTTTTCTCTCTTATCCTCTCCCTCTCTTCTATATACATCAGGAAATTTTTTAGCAAAGATCTCCGAAAATCTTCGGGCGTAGACCTCCGGAGAAACTCCGTCGTCGTTAAAAGACTCCGGAGTGAAGGTTACTATATTAAACTCTGGAGATCTTTGATTTATTTTAATAATAATAAAATATATTTATATTTACGTATTATAATCTATTAATATTCAATTTTT
>CAJVPV010001534.1:0-15558 GCA_910591835.1 Acaulospora morrowiae | reverse complement strand
ATGCGCATTGTTAACGGACGAATTTGAGTTTATTTTATAGAGAAAGAGCAGGATACTCGGACCAAATTATTACGCCTTAGCCTTAAAAACCTAAATATTCAAGAGGACTTTGAAAGACCCTCACACTAATCACTGCGAATTTTTTGTGCAAATAGTTTTTTGTGCAGGGAATATAACATGTTTATGCATAGATGTCTGTTAAAATTTGTTTTAGATCATAACCTGTTGTTTCTGATGAAAGGTTGCACAATTTTAAGATATATTGGTTATGTTGTGCTTTGATTTTATTGGCATTTAAATATGAGAATATTCTAATTAAATTTGCTAAAAAGGGATATAACCACTTTTGCACAGTATGATTGTACTCTTCTTGATTAGTAAATTCAATGTTGGCTGATTGCCATATTCCATTGGTAGTTAGTGTGATATTTTTAATTTGTTTGAGTTTGGTAAAGGCTTCTGTGATTTGTGCTTTTGTGACATGCAGGAATATGTTCTATGCTCTGATTGTCTTTCCTTTTGCCAGAATTGGATTAATTAAGGCTGTGGATTCTATTGTGATCTGCATGTTGTTATGCATTGTAATGTTTGTGACTTTTTTCACATCATTTGCTAAGACGAACATTGTGACTGCCATTTTGGTATCATTCTGCATAGTTGTGCATATGCTTTTGAAGGATTCCAAGCGAGAAAGAATTTGACTGAGGTTATTGATTTTGCCTTGGGTTATACCTCCTGGTATATTGATTAAAGGTATTTGCATCTTGAAACATTATCTTTTGTACTCTTCACTCCAGTCAACTGGTGGCAAAAGTGGAGTACAGCCTTTGGTTTTCATGATTGTTTGGTTATTTTCTAAGGACTCTTCTATTTCTTTTGCCTTGCCTTATTTTTTTTGTTTACTTGGATCCATCTGTTGTTGTTCTTACTGTCTGAGGCAAATTCTAAAATAACATTGGTACTGGAGAATGTTATGGTTATTGATGTTTTGTTGTTTTGTTCTTTATTATTGTCTAAGTCCATGTTAAAGAGATCTTCTTGTGTTTGTATTGAAGTAGTCTCCCCTATTAAATTGGAAGTAAAATTTGTAGGTTTTGATTCAATTGAAGCTTGGACAAAGAGCTTGGTTTGTTCCTTTGGTTGGCTCCTGGTAGTATCCTTCCTTTGGGAATCCATAAAGAAGTAAAAATTCGCTTTTCTATTGTATTATTATAAAAGGCAATTTTTTGAAAATTGATATGCTGTGATTAATAATATATATTTATATACTATATATATATATTTATTTATATAATAGAGAATAGTTATAAAAAGAAAACATTAATTATTTCAAAAACTCTTTCTCATTCACGTGTGGCACAGCAATCAATCCGAACAAGAAAGATAACAAGCAATCCAGGGAACAGTAAAGTTTCTAGCAGACAGACAAATAAAACACTTAGATACGAAAAAAGAACAGCCAAGGAAGTAACTCCACTTAGAACTCAACCGTACGCAAAAAAACCCAGCACCCTAACAAAACAAACACAATTCTTCACAATTCAAAGCAATACTAAACAGCTTCGAACCCCAACAGTCCAGACCAGAAAGCTTTATCCATTCACCAGACAAGAAAACCCATTCAAACAGAAACACAATAGAATCCCCCACTCAAGCAAAGTTGGGACGAACAGATAGCAAGTGAACAAAACAACCAGACAGACTTGAAAACCAACAGTGGTCACACCAATCCTCAAGATCAGAAAAAATCCTTGAAAACAAAGAATAAAATCATCAGAATCGATAATATAGACACAGAGATAAACAGCAAAAGTGAAACTAAACAAGACCAACCATGATTCACTATGCTCAAAAAAAAAAGCAAACAAGTAAACTCCAGAGAAACAAACAAACCAAGACCCTTCTCCCCCTTCGATAGAACAATCAGGTATAGTAAAAAAAGATACAAGATAGGAATCACAGCAGATGAACTTACAGGAAAAACAACATACCAAAAGATTGAACAAGTCATTCTAGTACTCAACTCTTCCAAAGGATTGCTTTTAGTCCGCAGTGAAGGGAAAAATGAAAAAATGCAGATCATAACCATTTTTGGTGATCAACAGGCAGCAGAACAAGCAATCACTATCAAATTATCAAATGTAAACAACAAGTCCCTCCAACACATACAATCGACAAGTCAACAAATCAAAAAAGAAAAATCTATTGTGGTATAGGATATACTCCTGAACACAAAAATCATTAAAGTGAGACAAGCTTTTGCTAAATTTGAAGCAATCACGGGAATTATAATATAAACACAAAACCTATGGCAAAGCATTACAATCACCTTCAAAAATGAATCAACCAAAAACAAATTAGTGAAACAAAGAAGTGCACTAATCAAAGGAGATTCAGTAAGAATCAATGACACACTATAGATACTTTTCCAAATGAAGAATAGATATGAAATTGCAGCCAAATTAGTAAACTTGCCACCCAACACAATAGCATGGAATCTGAAAAACATTTTTATACAAAGCAAGAGGCTCACATGCTATATCCCCAGAATAGCAAGACTAGTATACAAACAGAAAAGATTTGCAGTTATCAGCTTCGCCAATAAAGATGACTTACTCAGAACAATACAAGACCAATATATCCTTGGAAAAACAGAAATTCACTTCATATCAATCAATACTAAACTATATGCAGTCTGTAATTCAGACACATATCTTGCCAAAGATTGCTTATCCAAAATCAGATACCAACAATGGAATGATTATTATGAAGAACAAGTAGCCAAATTTGGGCCCTTGTATAACAAATTCAAATTAGCAAAGACAATCAAAATCTGAAATATGAATAATCCCAAACCAACTAATAATCAAAAATTCAGCTCCTTTACCAATATAGTTAAAAATCAAAAAACTATTAATCCAAACCCATCACTCAGTAAATTGCCAAGGTGCTGCAACAAATCCAACAACAACTAGTAGAACTCCAGGAGAAAATCTCAGAAATCGATAAAAGAATTACAAACCTAGAATACTATAATGAAGAATATTATGAAACAATGGAGACAGACCGATCGGACATCTTAAATAGCAGCAACAATAGCCAAGAAAATGGCAATTCACAATAATAACCACAGGAAAAAACCATCGAGAAAATTAGAAATCAACAAACCAACCTCTTCGCATTAGTAGACAGAATCCAAAACAGTATTAATAGATTAGTCTCAACAATCAATACTATGACAGAAAACACAGAACACAACCAAATAAACATTCAATAAAAATGGAAAACAATAATAGTCATAACAACGAACAATACAATACCCCTTCAACAGCAATACAAACCAACAACTACTTAAATATTCTCTCCCAACAAATAGAAAATCAACTTACATGGTTAGATACAGACTCAACAAATAGCAAAAAAGATATAACAATCCAATTAACATTCCACACCTTCAATACACTAATGATAACAAAAAATATTCCAATTCCTTAAACTAAACAAACATCAACAAATACCAATACAGATAAAAAATAATATATCAACACAACAAATACCAGAGGACTAAAAGCAAACCCGGGGAAACTTCAGATATGGATAGACCAGATCACCAAAGAAAACACTGATATCATGGTACTAACAGAAACAAATCTTAGTAACAAAGAAAGAAAATTTATACAAATATCTAACTACCAAACCATATGGAATGGAACAAGTACACAAACCAAAGAATTCGAAGTAGCACTGCTTATTAAACAAATTCTAGCATGCCACATCCACAAAAAACACATATGGCAAGACAAAATTATCTTAGTCGATCTCCTTTTCAAACAAAAGTGCAAATTTAAAATCATAGCAATATATCTCCCATCAACAAAACATCAAGTTTATCAAGAATGCACCAATAAAATAATCAAACTTGCTAACAAGCAAAAATGTCAAACAGTCATACCATCATCCTAGGAGATTTCAACTTTATTGCAGACTCCAGTATTGACATGCCAAACTTAAAACTCTTAAAGAAAAAACAACACCAACCCACAGGCCAGTTAATCAAATGGCTTCTTTCCAACCAATACACAAACACCTTTCACAACCTCAACCCATATAGTATACAACACATATGGAGCAACTCTGAAAAAATCACAAGCCGAATAGATCAGATTTGGATCTCCACATTATTACTCTGACTCCTCACAAATGCCACCATTCAAGAACAAGATGAAGAAACCTTCGAAACAGATCATAAATGTGAAAGGGAAATTGCATGGTCACATGAATATATGCAATGACGATTCCAAAAATGACAAATCTGAGAAAAATGAGATATCTGTAATATATTTCTTTTCTTTGATTTCATTGTTTTATTTAAGATATAGCAGTGATAGTTTAGATAGTTGATATATCTGATATAATTTTTTGAGACTAGCATATATATAAAGCAAGAGAAAATATCTGAATAAAATTAATATTTATTTGTTTAAACATCTAATTACTAAATATCTAATTGTTCAAATAAACTACTATACAAATGTTTGACATTTGAAGGTGAAACTGCAACCATAAAGAACTTTGGAAGAGTTTCAAATTAGGTGATAGTGTGAATGCCCATTGCTACAACAGGAACTTTGGTATAATTTGAGTAGACGAATATGCATACTAATGAATGAAATTGAGTTTATTTTGTAGAAATAGAAGAATACTTGGACCAAATTATTACACCTCAGCCTTAAAAACTTAAGTATTAGAAAGAACTTGAAGAACCCTTTACATAAAGCAGCACAATGTATCATTCAACATTGGAATATTGATGTCAAAACAACAAGCAGAATCAGATTACAATCAACAATCGTTTCTTATGAGAGTATACAACCCCTGAAAAATGTAAAGACTTTAATAACAGTATTAACTCACAACTACAAAACACATGGCTGAAAACAACAAATACAGAAAGAAATATAAAAAGAAAATGGAACCTCTTTAGAGATGTGATCCTATAAGCAGCAGCTAAACATATTAAAAAATACAGAGAAAAAAGAAAATCACTAAAACCACCAAAACCCTCAACATTCATTATTCGCAAACTATCTAAACTGCAGGCTCTCGGGCATCAGCTAAATCAAAATAAATCAACAAAATCTGAAATCGAGGGAAAAATCAATAAAATAATCAAAAAACTCAACAATAAATATACATTCACAGTCAATTCCCCAACCAAACCATACAATATAACAAATGTCACAACATGGATCAAAGATCTCAAAACAACAAAGAACACATAAAAACAAATCCTAAATAAAATTTACAAGGATAAACAAGCAGAATCAATCAAAGAAAGAATCCAACAAAGACAGGTATACTTTATTACAAACAAAAAACAAATGATCAAAAACCTGTTAGATGACTTAAAAAAACATATAATATTGGACAAAATCATTATCAACCACTCAAATGAAGCCATTATTACAGATCCAGATGAAATCAAGCAAACAGTCAGTGCATACTTTTGCAAGTGGACCAGCAAATGTAATATCAAAGATATCAACAACACTAGATGGGAAAAAAAATACAAGCCAAAACAACACATCTATACAGAGTAATATGTAAACATAATTATGCCTATAACAATAGAAGAAGTCCAAAGTATACTCAAAATATAATCAACAAAAACAATACCAGGACCAACAGGGATACCATATATCACACTCAAAAAATTAATCAAAGAGTCATTCTATTTCCTCACAGACCTTTTTAATGATATTCTAGTTCAAGGCACAGTTCCCAAAGAATAGAAAACAGGCAACATTTACCCCATCCTAAAACTCAAACCTTGGGAAAATAACATTAATATAACAAGACCAATAACACTCCTAAAAACAACAAGAAAAACATTCACAAAGCTTATCACAAGCAGATTAGCAAAAACCTTCCAACACTACCAAATTCTCTCACCATACAACTGGGCAGCCCTTCCAGATTGCAATATACAAGAACCTATACAAATCCTCAGAGCGATTCAAGATAACGCAAAACAAAACAAAAAAGAAACATGGATACTCAGCCTGGATATGGCAAAAGCTTTTGACTCCATAAGTACACAACATCTAAAACTTGCAATAAAAAGAATCAAATGCCCAACAAAAATCTATCAACTTATTACAAATATCTGCAACAATCAATAGAATCAAGTCATCACACCTTTCGGACTATTATTACAATACGAAGTTGAAAATAGAATAGACCAAGGAGAAACAATCTCCCCATTACTCTGGAGGATTTATTATGACCCTTTACTCACAAACATAGCCAAAGGAACAAAAGAATATACTATTAAGGGACAGGCCTGAACAGACTCCACGACAATACCTTTTACCCTATCACAAGACATCTCATATTTGGCATTTATGGATGACACAACCCTTATTGTGGATAGCAAAGAAAAACTTCAAAATATCTGTAACATATGCATAGAATTCTTCAACCTTAATGACATAAACATCAATGGAAGTAAATCTAATCTAGTTATCCTAAATCCCAAATCACATAACGAAATGCAAATTATAGTTCAAAGTCAACAAATTACAGTTCTCAAATCCAATCAAGCAGGAAGAATTCTAGAGATTTACATGGAAGGGAAAAACACCAAGACATATTAATAATAACTCATCAAGGAAAAAACAATTCAATACGCTAAAACAATAAGATGGAAAACAACAACAGACAAACAAAACAGATATCTACACAATCAAGTATGGACACCAATAATCTCATATCTCCTTTTGAACACTATTATTAAAGAACAACAAAGTAACAAAATTATGGGAATCCTTAACAAAACCTACAAACACAAACTCAACATGGCCTCAACAGCACCCAACTCTATTCTTTTCAATCCATTGAAATACGGATTCTTCCACATATAGGATAGACAACTTCTAATGCAAGTTAATAACTGGAACAAAAGAATTAATAAACAAGATATAATCGGAACTATAATCAAAATCTGCCTCCAAGAACTTCAAAACAGATGGTAATCTACAAATTCAGTCACAAGCACACACCTTTGAGAAGCATTCCTTTCACAAGGATATGATTTCACACATGATACAATCTTTTTCTTAGACAATATAACTTTATAGGTACAACAAATATCTTTGCAATTATTAAAAAAATAGATACAACAATTGAAGAAATTATGAATCCAAAATGGTACAACAAACATAGAAACCAACTAGCAAAAAACAGGATCATGTTCATTAATCAAATAATGAACTTCACAGGTTCACGCCTAGCAGCATGAGTTGAAGTTACCCTTCCAAACAAGAAATCAAACAAATACAAGCCCATATGGTTTTAAGATATCCAAAAGAATCCAAATATTACCAAAATAATTCAGGAAAAATATATAAAAAACAATCATGCCAAACAAAACCACAAACTAGCAATCGAACTTCGTAACAAAGAAATCAAATGGATTACAACACAAAGCCAAAATGATGCAATTATAGGAAGGAAAAAATCAATCAAAGACAAAACAGTCAAGTTACAACACTACATCAGAAAAAACAACCATTCCTTACTACAAAAATATGAAGGTTGTACAATCAATACAAAAGGGAAAAAAGGAGAATGTATCTTTGAAAAAAACAAAAACAGTCTAATCAGTATACCAGTCCACAAAAGTAAAACAAGTTCTAGAAATACTCCGAGTAAAATACTGTGCCACAGAAACAGAATCTCCTTAACAAGTATTGACAACTTAATCACAAACAAATTCCAAATCCCAAAAACCCTACCAATTTTACAACTCGAAATCAACCAAATTAACCTTAACAAAAAAATAATCAACAAATTCATCGACACAACAGAAATAGCAATCAAAGAACTAGCAACCATTCGCTATAAACTAGGTAGCTACAGATCAATTACAATATATACAGATGGATTGATGAATACTAAACACAAAATGGGCTTCAGATGGCACATATCACAACTGCAAAATACTAACTTCCAGGGAATCATTTATAACTTCCCTTCATTAACAAGAGCAGAAATAGCAGTGATAGCAATCTTTCTTATTATAGCTTCAGCAAGTAGCACAATCATGATCTGAAGTGATAGCCAAGCAGCTATCAGTGCAATTAACAAAGTTCTAAACAATCACCTGACATTAAGAACACTCAAAAACAACAATCTGATCAATACAATCACTCACATCATCAAATAACAAAAACTTAAGGTTACATGGGAGAAGGTAAAAGCACATAATAATGATCCAGGAAATGACAAGGCTGACAAACTTGCAAAGAATGCCATCTCTACACACTTAACATCAGAAATAAACTTCAAATCTATTCTAAATGACCAAACAAAGTGGATACAAGAATTCGATGGATATTTATTGGATACTGCAATAACAGAAATAATCAAAACCATGATCCATACTAACACCACGATAGAAGTAACACACATTGCTAAGGGTAACATACTAAATATATTCTAAGTTGGAGAATGCTAAACCAAAACATTACAACAATGAATAGCTATACAAAAGATCACATCGCATGGGAAGACTCAATAAACAACAGACATTTATCAAAAATTACAACAGATACTACAGACCACGCAAATCATAGCATCAGATCATTTAGGTTCAAACTCTGGAATCTAGAATTATCCACAAAAGATAAACTACACTCAAGATCATTAAAAACATATGACAATAACCAATGTATCCAATGTCAACAAACAGAAACCAATATATATATAATGACCTTGTGATTAACAAGAAGAAGAAATCTTCAACAAACTCAAACAGATAATTAACGAAGAAATAAGTAGCAGAATACAGAAGAAAATAGGTCACAAATTAAATCAAGAAATAAATAAGGAACAAAAAACATGAATACAAGAAATTAAAAACTATATTGTAAGAGAAGTATTTACAAGCAAAACAATCAATATCATCAAAAAATATACACAATTAAACAACTTTAAAGAAACACTCAACAGTATCTACAACCATCTCCTTGGTGAATTTCAAGACAGATGGAGCAACAGATGTATTAAATTCGCTAAATGGAAAAAGAAAAATAATATAAGGAAAAAAGACAAAAAGATATGGGAAACAAATAAGAAAAAATCTAAAACAAACAAAACATATTCACACAGAACAACAGCAATCCTTAAATATGCCACACAATATCAAATCAACTGGAATACAATATATACCCACAAAATCAATTTTTTAGGGACAAGTAAAACCTTGACAGATTAGTTAAGTATATATTAGTACTTGGAAATAAGCTACATGATAGAATACAATCCTAGTGAATTTAATTAAATAGATAAAGGGGTAAATTTGTATATAAATAAATTTGTATATACTCATCCTACAAAATCTAATAAACAAGGTATAAGCCACCTGTTAAAAAAAAAAAAAAAAAAGTTAATCTGAATTTTAACTTGTCACATAATCTTGAATACATGCTATAATTACTAGAGCTGTTAATTATCTCAAGTTATATGGGTTTTATAAGTGATAATTGGTATTACTAATAGTATTTATATTAATATTGCCATATGGAATTAATACTGTAAGAAGGCTATATAGATATACTTATTTGGCATATAAGAAGTTTTATTTACTATTTTTATTTATTTATTTTATTATATTTACATTTATTATATTATTATACATACTATATGTCTTCTAAAAGATTAAGCCTTATATAAATATATATATAATATCTTATATATTTTTATTTTATTTATTTATTTGAAAAAAGTTATAATAAAAAAAATATATTTAAGGATATTTTTTTAATTTTGAATTAAAATAATTAATAATTTTACAATCATAAAATTATCCTGTTTATACTTAAAAATCTTTTATAAAAAGATTTTCTTCTTGCTATTTATACTTTGTAAACTTAGACTTGTATTTTGTTTTTGAGTTAATAATAATTATTTTTTGAATAAATATTTGTATCTTTTTTATGATTTTCTTTTGCCAAATTATAAATTCATTGTTTAAACTATTTTAATATATTTAAATTCTTATACCAAAGTAATAAACTGCAAGTAATAATTTTAAATTTTAAATTCCATAAATAAATAGAAAATAAAGAGAGTAACTTTTTTAATCTTCAAAGTTATATCTAAGAATATAGTCTAAAATAAGTATTCAAGGCAATAAAATAGTTTATACAATATAATATACTATATATTATTTTTTTTTTGTAAAGATTTAATAAATATATGTATTGTTTGATTATAGGAAAAAATAATAACAATAAAGTTTGAACTTGATTATTTTTTTTAATAACTATTGTTGTTTTTATTATTATATCTAAAAAATATCAAAAATTTATAAAAATATTAAGAATATTAATTTTAAAATTAAAATTGTTATTAAAATAAAAATAAAAAGATTTTGATTTTTTATATAATAGAAATAATAATAATAATTTTAAATATTTTAAATTTATTAATATTGTATTTAATTGATATAAATTAAATTTATAATATTTTTTAATAATAATAAATTATAAAAATACTAAGTTAAAAATAAAATTTTTAATGTTTTTGTATTTTTGAAAGTAATAATTATTAAAATTTTTTAGATTAGTGAATCAATAGCATAGTAGGTAGCATACATGTGGTCATATTACTATAAAAGGGGTGGGCTAAAGCGGAGTCGATTGCATATGATTTAATTATATAATAGTATTTTATTACGTGTTATAAAGCTTTATTATTGGTCAAAATCATGTGCAATTTTAAGCTGAAATTTTTAATAGAGCAAACGAAACTTAAAAATTTGATCCAAAAAGATCTTTTAATAATGATTTTATTTTAACAAGCTGAGAGTTATTAGTTCTCTTAATATTAATCATATATATGAAGTTTTTCTAAGAAAATTTTTAAATTGTATCAAAGTCATTAAAAATTTGATTCAAAAAGATCTTTTAATAATGATTTTATTTTAGCAAACCGAGAGTTACTAGTTCTCTTAATATTAATCAAGTACATGAAAAGAAGTTTTTCCAAGAAAATCTTTAAATTGTATCAAAGTCATTAAAAATTTGATCAAAAAATTTTATTAAATTGTATCAAAATCATTAATAAGTGGATTTAAAGAAGCCTCTAGCTTCTTAATAAAAGTATCTGCACTGCTCTTCTTTTCAGTTCTATAATATCTATCACGTAATCTTTTTGACAATTCATTCATATAAAGCTACTGATTTTCTGTTTTTTTTTCTTCTTCCATTTGTTCGGGTGTATATATTATCACCAATTTACGACTTTCATATACCTTAAATCCACTTTCTTCAAATAATTTTTGAAATGCTTTCCAAGCACTCGCTGTTAGTAGCTTCGTGTCACTATATATGTGTTTGTGGAAGATGTACTTGCATGGTAACAGATACTGACTTCAAAACAAACAGTAACAGTCAAGAGAAGTTAGTTCTGATATATCCTTACCTTTTGTTAACCTATCCATTACAGTATCAGTCTCTTTGATGAGCATTTGTTGCAAGGGAAAGGGGAACTTGTGAATTTCTTTCAGGATTTCATCCTCCAGGCTATAAGCAAATATTTTTCATATGAAAATTGAAAGCAACCCTTTTAGAATCAGATCATTTTTTAATGTCAAAGGCAATGATTTTGTGAGAGGCACCTAAAGTAATATAAGAATGAAAAATTAATAAACAAAGATGTGAAGAAAAAACAAAGACCAAGAGAAAAAATAATACAAAAAATTAAGAAAAAATAAAGCAAAAAAAATTAAGAAAAAATAACAAAAAAAAATAAAAAATAAAAAATGCAAAAAAAATAAAAAAAAAACCCCGCTTATCAATTAATCCATGTGTATAGGATAATGTTCTTTTCAGCTCACTGTGATAAGACTTAAGTGCATTTATGGAGATAACCTGGAGAAGAAGAGGTGAGTGTTGGTAAGCCCAAAGAGCCCATTGGCAAACATTGTCAGTATAGTTTCTTTTGATATAATTTTTGATTATAGAAACTGGACAAGTATTAATAGCTTCTTGAAGAAGCTGATCGCATCCAATTTTTGTTATTTTGTGCATTGCCATTTTTTTTTCATAAATTTTGATATCCATGTTCACATAACATGGACAGTGCAAAAAATTACTTCATACTTTTGCTTACCACCATGAAGACCAGAAAAGGCTTGCTTAATAGTATTAGCCTCGGCACTGCTCTGGTCCAGGAAAAAATATTGAGGAAACTATTGGAGGCATTTGTTTCGGATAAGTTGTAATCCTTCAGCAATAGTTTTATTATCCTCATTACTCACGAAAAAATATGCGCTGACATCCCAACATCCATACCCATCGTGAATATATAAGGTGAAAAGGCACCAATCATATTTGTTAATTTGATGGGTAGAGTCCATCAAAGTTAGCCACCCATGATGCCAAAGTTTTTTGAGTTGTTCAGGATATATAAAAGCAATGCCTTGGGTGGACCACTAGAAAATACCTTTAGTAGATTTCTGAGAAATAAAAACACAATATCATTCAGTGTGGTATTGGTGAAAAGTGAATCTATGCCCAGTTTAAATTATGAGACGATGGTCACATGATAAATCAATGTAAAATCCAATATATGTTATGTAACCATAATGCAAAGATATTGAAATATTTCGATTTTTTTATTAATTTTGATTATAGCATTTTTATACATACACTTAAAAAAACTATTTTAGACCATTAGGTCTCATTTCTAATAAAGCTTAATTTAAGTTATATAAGTATTTTTTTTAATATTTTTTTCATAATGGTATAATAGATTTATCTAATTCTTTTATTATAGCTTTATTAACTAACAAGTTCTTTTTAGATCTTTCTTGTTGCACTTTCCCAAGTTTATGGCTTAAACCCCTTCTACATCATGAGATACTAGTAACTTGAACCCATATTCTTTTTCTACCACATCAATAACCATTATTATTAAACTAACCTGCATTCCTATCATAACTATGAAGAAAAAAAGCCACAGCCAAATGAACGTAAGTATCTTGTGTATTCCGATATTGCTTGTATAATTTAACAAACCTTCGAATGCTATTATTTAATGTGGGATCATTACATCTCAAAAGGTTTTTCAGGTCATTACAGAACCAATGAAGCAAACTTATCGCACTATCGTATCATCATTACTAGTATTATAATTGCTACTATCACGATCGCTACTATCAATATTATCGTTACTATCAATATCATTATCATGAATGATATCATTATTGTTAACTTTATTTAATGTCAAAAAAAGTCCAAACAAAGACATGTTTTCATCATCAGGATCATTAGAATTATCGTCATCAGCTTCTTTACCAATTACTTTAACCAAGGCATTATTGTTTCCTATTTTATCTTCTATTAGATTTTATATTCGTTTTTTTCAAATTGTTTCTGGTAGAGATTCGTATAAAAACTAAGTGGCTTTCGCTTTTTACCTAATGCCAGGTAAGCATAATAATATCGTTGTTCCAAAAACATTGTGGGTAGTTGGTTTAACTTACATATATTAAAATATTTTGCTATAGAAGCTTGATGCATGTACAACATTCCTGTTGAACTACATTCACATGTTCCAAGTCTTATATCCACAAGGTACAATATAGCTCGATCCTTATTACTTCTATACCTAAACACCACTGAATCCAAATTCACAATTATAATATCATCTTTCGTTTCAACAATCCATTCAAAAAGTCGAAATCGAGATGCAATAAAATTATTTAATCTGTTATGAGCCACAGCAAGTAATCTATGAATATAGTAGAGATCTATTATGTTAACAATAAACTGGAAAATCTATATTACGTTATACGCTTGCACCTATTTAAAAATAACATCTTCAAGATTAGAATTCCAGCCTCTGCGAAGTTATTGGTATTATTATTACGAATTGGAAGCTGCTAATGAAACACGAGAAACCATTCGTGATGACGATTCCAAAAAATTTTAAAATAAGCTTGAAATTTTGGATATTTCATATAGGCTTGACTTGTAATTAGATCTGTATATGCCTCATTGAGTGCAGTCTCTGTTTTTGAAAAAACCATTTTTTTTTACAAATTGAATTAAAATTGTATGATCGCTGTTATCAATTCCATGTTTGCCATCCCAAAGCCATCTCCACATTGCTTGCAAGAAATGAAAGACACAAAAGCAAGGTCACATTTTTCCAGGTATTATGAAGTGCCATTTTTTTCACATTGCAATCATCAGTCATAATCACTTGTGGACTGATTATAGGTCCACGTCTACCAAATACCATTAAAGAAATTATCTTTTTTAATAAATCTAATGCTTTTGTAAAGGTAGATACTGTTTCGTCGGATGTAAGCATAATAGCAAGTGGCAAACCACTAACAGATGTACTAGTAGAAAGAATTGTCAATGGAGTATTAAAAATATCTAGTCCAGCCGTTGTATCCATATAGACTAATTCATTAGTTTCTTGTAACATATGGCAACGTAACATAAGATTTGTCATAATAACAAGAATAAATAGTTATTCAATATTATTCTTTTCAGGAGCAATATATGTTTGCATTCATGCGTTCCCCTTTCTATTAGCATTAAATTCTATAACTTTTTTCTCTAATCAATCGAATATATATTTTCCATTCTGAGCTTCAAGATATTGATTACGATGTTTTTTATAAAGGTATTTAATATCATTCTTATGTAAAAATATTGCTCTGTCGGCTAACATTTTTTTATCATTTTCGCATTCCAGTTGCATTTGTTCCCAATAAGTATGGTATGCACTGCTAGGATTATGCCTAGCTTTGAAAAGCTTAAAGAGTGTGTTCTTTGTTTTATCAAATACCGGACGAAAACTCGTAACGTAACTTGATCTAAGAGGATAATTGTGTGAAAAAATAAAGAAATAACACATGGATAAGAAAGAGCTTTTTTCAGTAGCTAAATGCTCAGTGTTGCTGAACAGTTCGTATTTCGTATCCATGTACTTCTTATATGGACTTCGTTTTTTTTTTATATTTAAACCATTTTCATTATTGACACATTTCTTTTGTTTTAATTTTATGATGTGACTATGAATATAGTGATATCGTTTTGAGAAGATATAACAAATTCCCTTAATAGTGTGTCCTCGAGTTTCCCGCATCATTATCTTATGTAAATTCATGAATTTTTGAATCATGCCTTAGCTTCTTCAATGTCCGAAATGTTTATGCGAAATTTTATTTCAATTGGGCTTTCTTGAGCACCTAGAAATTCGTGTGGCAAGATTTGTTTGACGGAATCTATAAAATATTTGAAATTTAAAGGTAATATATTTTTAATGATAAGATCGAGGGTATTAATAATTTTTATATTTAAAGTTTCAAAATAAGAAATATAATTTAAAATTAATTCCATTGTGATTTCGAAAGTGTATCTCGTAATTTGACTGGAAAAACTTTACGAAATTTCGTGTGATCTGACTTTACGAAATCTGGTTGAGATTGTAAGAATTAAATTATGAAAAAGATACTTCTTTATATATGAATTA
>CAJVPV010001533.1:0-15561 GCA_910591835.1 Acaulospora morrowiae | reverse complement strand
AGGAACTTTAGTATACCACATTGGCCCTGTCCATCTAAAGTGCCTCCCTGCTACTAGTTCTCTGTCTTTATCTTTCTTCTGAGGTAGAAACGATATATGATAACATACTGTACATATCTATTTATTTGATTAATATATTTATTTATTATATAACTTATTCATATATATTTTATAATTTTTATAAAAGATTCCATTTTTTTTATATTATAAAATACAATATTAGGTTCCAATACAGTACTATATATTATGAAATTTAATAAAGTATATTTAGATTTAATCAATAAATTAATATCTTTCTTAGTTAATAAAACTTGAACTTATTTAATATCTTAAAAAAATCCAATGACTGAAGAAAAGACTAATGCAATAAATTTATTAAACAAGTTATTTTTAAAATATAAGATAAATAAATATATAAAAAAATTAAATCACAAAAAACAAATTTAACTATTATTTGAAAATTTATTATATAATAATAAAGCTAGTATTAAGATATTTATAAATATAATTAATTAAAAAATTCAAACTTTAGATACTAATAATTGTAAATGTGATTAGATATATAAGTATTCTTTGCAAATAAGAATGAGATCAATTATCAGATTTAAAAAGAAACAAATATTTTATTTCAATAATTACTTGCATATAATTAAAAAATTATTATAAAGCATAAAGATCAAATCAAAACTAATAAGAAATTACAATATAAAATTCAAGAAAAAAAAATAAAATTGCATAAAACAAAAAAAATTCTAAAATATTTGAAATTAAATTCTATTTATTAAAAAGATTTAAGAGTATATTTCAATTAAGCTATACATTTAAAGAATTATTTATTGCTTTAGTAAAATCAAAAATTACAAATTCTCAATTTTGAAAATATTTATTAATTATTTTAGATATATTTTTCAGATTATTAATATATTGTTAAATGATTTTATAAATATCATTTTAGCTTTCTATTCTTAAAATAGTATAAAATAATTTAAATTTTTACAGATAATTTTAGATATTTGTATATATTTTTGTAATATACTATATATTAGTAAAATATTTTAATATTGATTATTAATAAAATAAGAAATAATTTATTTATTTATTTTTTTTTATAGTGGAACGTACGCAAGGTGCGTGATATTTAATAAGAAATAATTTATTTTTGTACTTTTTTCAATTTAATATATAGATTTTTCAAAATAATAATTATGTTTTACTCTAATTAAAAACTCTTTCCTGTTCATTCAGATTCGTCTAAAATCTGCAGTAAACAGCCAAGAGTTAGTCCAAAAGGCCCACCTGCCATGGCAATACACAAGCCCGATGTCTTCAGGAGTACAGGCTTGCCCATCCCCAACCACTCTCTATACCTGGTACCAAAAACACAACAAAAACAAAAGAAAAACCAATAGCCAATCACGCCTGAAGTGGGTGGAAGCAAGGCACCCAGCTGGTTAGAAACTTCAAAGGAAGGAGTAGATACCACCTTTACTTGGGCCAAGGATACCCACATGGATATGGAAGAGTCCTAACGGGCGTACATCCCACTAACGTTTGGTGAATCAGATGAAGAGATAATGTCTACAGAACTAGTGAGTAAAATGAAAAAGACTCCACCCAACAACACCAAGTCACCCAGACAGCCACTGGGCCTGCCCATAGATTGGCGCACCCAGTACAGCCATTTCCACTATAAAATGGTCATTTAGACAGAACACCTATCAAGCTCCATAGAGCAAAAACTCAAGGCAGTCAAAGAAGCAGTTGTCCACCTAAGCTCCTATACAGGCACCTGGGTGGCACAGCAACAGGGGTGAAATTGATTATCACCTTTTTTGTCAATCAAAAGAATGTACAAAAAGCATGCAAAATGATAATCCAGCAAGACAATAATCACTGCATGACAATTCTAGCTGACTTTAATCTGACAGCAACCAAAAGTAAATCTATTCGCATCTGGGACATACTCTTGGATATCAATTAACAAGAAATCAAACAGAAATTGACCCAATTCGAACAAATCCATAGCCTAAAAATAAGCACTACAGACATGTGGCAAAGTACACTAGCTGAATTTGAAGAACAAGAAGATTATAACAAAATTGTGGAAAGATGAAATATTCCTTTTAAAGGAGAATTTCTGAAAATTTACCCACTCTTCAAAACCCATGAAACCAAGCTACTCCGAGACAGATACATCCTCAGACTCACAAACTTGCCACCAGGTACCATTGGATATGAATTGCACAAAATAATTAATAACACTAAAGCAGCATTATGTCACATTTCCCAAAACTGAAACTACACAAGAAAACAATTCGCTATTCTTAACTTTGTAACACTAGAAGAGAAAAAAAAAGCCAAAAACAAAGAGGCATATCTAGGTGAAACATTACTACAATGGCATGAGATGGATTAGAAACTTTGCACAATCTGCAACTTATCTGACTACCTGGTAGCACAATGCATAATTAAGGCCAAGCGTCAAAAAAAACAACAAGTACTCAAAGAAAAAGCAAAAAGATATAAGGTACTTTACCAACATTTCAAACCAGAAAAAACAATACAAATCAGGAAAATTGCAAACCAGCAAGCTAACAAGTCAGAAAACCATAATTGGCTCAGAGCTCGGGAACAATTTAACAAAGCCACCAGCCAGTTTTCAAACAAAAAATCATTCGCACACATGGCCAAACAACTTTTCAACAAATCACTAAACCTAACAGCAGAGAACTCTATAGCAATGATCAATCTTCAGTCATTTCTAACAGAAGTCCTCAAGGCAGTCCAAACAATAGGAGCAGAGCTGAAACAAATCAAAGAAACAATTACTAAACTTAATATCAGAATTGAGAATCTGGAAGACTTCGCATACTTTTACACAGTAGACAATGAAAAACAAATAGAAACAGACATCGATGCAGACAAAGAATATATAAATCAAAACCCACCACGGTCAGAAATCCCAGAACCTAGAGATTTTAACTATCAACAAAAAAGACAAGCAACAAGCCCAGCAGTAGACAATTTAGATATCAGGGAACAACAACTTAACCTCAATACAAGGATAACAAGTATCGACAATATCTTTCAAGATGTAGTAGGCATACTCAACCAACTTATTGACATCACAACAAACACAAATCCCTAATCCAACAATCCAGTTGATTAACAAAACTAGACTCAACAAGGAACAATCCAAGAAGTTAACATCTATATACACTGGAAACAACTCACCTGACAATAACCCACCCTTTCACCAACAGACTATTACATCATAGAAATTCTAACACACAACATCAGAGGTCTTAATGATCCTACCAAACGATAAGCAATATTTACATATTGCATTCTTAGAGACATTAACATTGCCCTTTTTACAGAGACACAAATACAGAATGAGAATTACAAATACTGGAAACACCTAACATACAACATAACCTGGAGCAACAACAACAAAGAAGTCAGAGTTACACTCCTAATCAAAAAAAACATTGGTAAACACATAGGAAAAATTACAGAATATTCAGGGAGAGTAATAAGTGCCGATTTGCAATTTAAGGAAAAAGAACACATTGGTATTATAGGAGTATATATACTAGCAGAAGATAGCCAAGAGAAGAGAAAAGTAAATAAATAGATAAAAGATAAAATTCTAAAGAGACATAAAAAGAACTGGAAAATGATCATCCTAGGGGATTTCAATTCAATAGCAAACTTACAGATAGATCAACAATCAATAGTCAGCAGAAAACACAACTCCTAACTCCTCATCTCAATAGCACTCTGGATTCTACAAAACCTGGACTACATCGACAGCTATAGAACTCTCAACTCATTCAATCCAGGATTTACCTAAAAGAACTCCAGAAATGTGACATCGAGACTAGATTACATTTGAATATTTGACCATAACGATTGGTATCCAACAGAAGCAAAAATCAGCTCAAAAGTCATGGTAATAAACAGTGATCATGCTATTGTCCAAACAATTATTGCCATTTCAAACCTCTTCGAAATTCCAAAAACAGCAACAAACAAACAAAAAGAAACCAGATACACCACAATAGAAACATCAGCAAAATATTGTGAAAACTTTCAAAAGAAACTTTACCAAACTTTCCTATAGCAAGACAAATATACAAATCTGAACAGCATCTCTTTCAACAAGCTTTGGAATAAGACATGGGTAGCCATCAACAAAGTCAGATCCAATCACCTTTTCAAAATAAAAACCAGAAAAAAAGAAGGAACATCACAACCAATAAGAAGCTGGGTCCAATAAAGAAAAAACAATCGAAATTAGAAAACTATACAGCAAGGGAAAACAATACTTCAAACACAACATCAGATCTCCATGAATGGTAACAAGAATACACAAATCAATTCAAATAATTAATCACACAACAGCCGCTATTCAAGAACCACCATGGCAAGAGACAAACTACTAAATACTGATGGCAAAAGCATGGCTCGAAGAAGTCAAGCTGCTCTGGGTAACAGCATATAAAAGCCTCAAGATATTGATAAACCAAAAAATCCAAGAGGAAATACAAAAAGATAAGGAAAAAAGACTTACATCTTTCAACAAACAAAAAACAAATGATTTACTCAATTATTTAAAAAGAGAACAATAACATCCTGTTTGAGAAAATAATCACCTAGGAGGATCCCCTCTCAGTAATAATGGACTTTAAAGAGATCAAGCAGGAGACAACAAGACACTTCAAACAACCCCTAGACAATATACTGCACACAGAAGAAAACCTAAACAAATGGAGACAGGGTTTCCTTCCAAAAGCAGAGATTCTGGATAACTGGTATGACATATGCACCCAAGAGATCTTTCTTACAGAAGTAAAAGAAGTGATCAAAAAAGCCAAAGTGGAATCAGCACCCAGAAAATCTCAGATAAACTATGCAACACTCAAACATAGGCCTCATCAGATTAACAACACTCTTCAATCAGATCTTCCAGACAGGAGAGATCCCAAAGAAATGGCAACACAACCTTATCTATCCAATTCCAAAAACCTTAAACTGGCAATACGACCTCAACTCGACCAGACCCATAGCACAACTAGAAACAATTAAAAAAGTGTTTACAAAGATCATCAACAATAGACTTGTACAAGTACTAACAATATACTGGATCCTATCACCTCTCAACTGGGCAGGACTTTTAGGAGAAGGGACATACGAACCAATAATGATTATTAACCATATAATGGAAGAAGCAAGAGAGGCAAGAAAAGAACTTTAAATGCTCAACCAAGACATTAGCAAGACCTATGACTCATAACACTCAACAGGACAATGAACTTCATCAAGATTCCATATTCTATCCAAGAGATAATTATGAGTTGCATTACAAGATGAACCATCCAAGTAATCATACAGCATGGACTCACTGAACCCTTCCAGATTGAACAAGAAATAAATCAAAGTGACACAATATTTCCTCTTCTCTGGCATATCTACTATAACCCACTTATCACAAGAATAGAAAAATCAAAGTTGGACTACAAAATGGATTTAAAAACACTCACCATGTGCTTTGGACAATGGAATAAACACACTATACACATATTATCAGTCTCATACATGGATGACACAACATGGTTCACAAACTCAAAGAAAAATATATAGAAAATCACAGACCTGGTAGACAGCTATGTGAACATCGCAGACTTAAGGATCAACCCCAACAAATCAACACTTTTGACTATCAACAACACTCAATGACCCACCATCCAATTTCAAGCAAAACCAATCTTGACACAGAGTAAATAAATAGCAATCATAATCTTGGGCACATGGATAACAAGCCCAGAATCCAAAAGACACCAAAAACAACTAATAAAGGATAAAATATCTTTCATGATAAGATGACTACAATCCAAAAAAATCACAGATAAACAATGCAGATATATTATCAACCAAGTACTAATCTCAACATTAGAATATCTAATCCAGGATACAATTCTGTCCCAACAAGAATGCAATACAATCAACAACAAAATCATAGTGCTCTTCAAATACAAATTAGCTCTTTCAACAATGGTAATAAACAGTGGAATTCATATCTACACAGGATATAAAATCTTCAACATATATGACAGACAAGTCAAACTAATAACTACGAGATGGCTCCAGGATCACAACAAGATAAACATTACTGGACAAATCACAAAAACAAGGTTATAGCACCTACAGAACTAGGCATGGACCACCAAAGACATCCTGCAGGTCAAATACACTATTACAATGGCTTCACGCAAAAACCTAACAACACAGATCCTAAACATATTAAAACTAAACAACCTCCAGATAAGGGCGATGGCAACACATAAACTGATATCACCTCTACCTCAAAACAACTGGACATCAATCAAAGAACACATGACATACAAATGGTATGACAAAAACAAAATCAACCTAAGAAAACACAACCTCTTCTACCTGGAACAAATAATGAACACCACCAACTCACATTGCATTACATGAACACATTTCAAAACCAGGACAGGAGCAAAATATATAGGATACAAACCCAACTGGTTTGAGAAGATTATTCAATAACAAGAATACAACAACATCTCTCCCCCTAGGACAACAATAAACACATTTGCCACTTGTGACCTGGCAAACCAAGAAAATATTTGAAAACACAGATACATCTCTTTTATCATTAACCAAAAAATATATATAGGAAAGGTAAGAGAACAGGCCAGGGTTCTGGAAAACTCATTCAAAGTATAGCACTTTACACAAATAGCAAATGACTCACCTATTAAAAAATGCAAAGGATACAACATGGATACAGAAGAGAAAACAAACACATGTACCAGAAGTATACAACTAAAAGAGACAATCACACTTCTAGTCAAAACAACAAAAACCAGATGAAACCTTTCAACCAGATAATAAGAAATCTTTCACAAATACAAACCTCGCCAAACTCAATTAGACAGATATATATGTGAAGCAACTCAATACCAGAGAAGGACAATATGATCTACATAGAAATCAACAACAGCACCAGCAAATCAATAACAAATACATCAAACCTAAAGATGCTAAAACTGCAGAGATCAATACTACAAGAACTAAAACATATCCAAGAACAAATACAAGGTTGGAGATCCACAGAGATATACACAGATAAATTCATAGAAAAATATGACAGCAATCAGGTAAAAATAGAAGTAGAAGGCATAATAATCAACAGGAAAACACTTGAAGAAATAAAATTCAAAGGCAGATGCAAAGGTTTCCCATCATCTACAAAAGCAGAGTTAATGGCAATACTGATAGCAATAATACTTCTCAACCCAAAAACAGAAGCAACCATATTAACAGACAACCAGTGCACAATTCAGGTGATATAATCAAAAACTACAGTAAAACAAAAGGTGGCAAAAGGAACAAATATACTCACAACAACTCTCATCCAAAAGAAGATCAGAGATAGGATAGCAACTACAACATTAAAAAAGATCAAAGAACATACAGAAGAAAATACAATGATTGCGCAGACCCGCTGGCAAAGGAAGGCAACAAGCTTGACTATATACATATCATAGATATAAACTATCAATACATAAAAGGAATAATAGGAATGCTACAATGAAACAATAAAGATCTGGACATAAGAACCAATGGATTCATGAAGCAATGGCAAAACAGCAAGTGGATCAGTACATGGGCAACACAAAGGAGACACAAAGCATGGCTAAACACAGGCAATGAGAAATAATAGATTGGAGAAGGACATGGGCAAGCTTGTCACTATCAAAGATTACAAGCTTTCACACCAACCAACAAGATTATAACAATAGAGGGTTCAGATACAAACTACTCAACAAAGAGCTCCCCACCAAGGACAAGCTAAATGAGAGAAGGCCAGACATATACAAGGATAAAATATGCCCTTGGTGCAACAGATGGGAAACCACAAAACACGTGTTCAATGAACACTACAGGGATGAGATTAGAACTATATATCTACAAATACTAAAAGAAGAAATAGCAAGCAGGATAGAAACACAAGAAAGAAGAAGGAATTGGAGGGAACAACTTGAATTTATTATCAATGACTTAGAAAAAACCATCAGGTATATAATCAAGGGAATCTATGAAAAGGACCTTACTAAGCTAATGGGACAAATCAACAGGGAAAAAATCAAATATACACTAAGAACAGTCACAAACAGAATGACAGAGAAACTCCAAAAACTCTGGATCCACAGATGTAATAGATTTCAGCAATGGAAAAAAAAAGAAAACATAAGCAGAAGAGAAAAAAGGGGAAAAAAATGAAGACTCCAAGTCAATATCCAAGTCACATATACAAGGCAGCACAGGTTACCCCTCAAAAGAATAGAAGAAACAAGAAGACTACAGGGAAAACTCTTAAAGAACTGGCTAGACTGGGAAAAAAACATAATTAATTTTAATTTCTTTTATTATTCATACAATAACAACACTAATGGAGCCTTGGCATGTTAGCCTTGACATATGCCACAAGGTAAGTCAATAGCAACAAGCCAATATGGAGTTAAATCAATATAGCAAAACATGCATCTAGAATAGTTTATAGATAGTAAGTCTTGTATCAAGAAATACACATGTAAACTAAATAAAGTATGTTAGACAAGGCCTCGATGTTAGTTGAAAAAAAAATGTTTTACTCTAATAAGAATTTAATTATAACTGAAATTTTATCTAAAGATATTTTTTTAAATATAATATTTTTCAATATAGTTTAAATACATTTGTAAAGATATAAAAACTATTTTATACAAGATCTATGGATCTATAGCATAGTGGTAATGCTCCATAGGTTACCAGAAGAAGGTCTAGGGTTCAACCCCGCCTAGTTACAAAAATTTATCACTTTCATAATTGGTTGACCAGCTTTCAACTTATGTCATATCCAATCAGCCGACAATCTACTTCCAAATCTAGTTAGGCTGCATGAAGATGTGACCTCTAGTCTTCCTGATGATCGTGAACTGAAAACAGGTCGAAGCAAGGAAGGTTGCACAAGGAAAGGCTTCTGGTCTAACTCTGGTATAAGCCCACAACCCCAATTGGCATGACAGACTTTGTAGCACCACCTCCTATTCAAGTTGAATGGTTTCTTAAATAAAGTTGTATTTAATCAGCCAACTTTTCCAAACTGGCACGACAGACTCCGTATAATGCAGGTCGGACCTCACTACCCTATTTGATGTTAGTGCAATCCGGATTGGTAATCCAATTTGGAAAGAGTAGGGTCACAAGCCAAAAAGGTAACCGCTAGAAAGATTTTTCAACTGTTGAACAGGATTTTCCTTACCTTATATTACAAATAGGAAGTTATAGTATAAACCAGAATATGGACTCACCTACTTGGTGAAAGTTGGTATTCTGGTAAAAAGGAGCAGGTAGCGTGAGTTAATATTAGCAACATGTTAATAGACTGTTCACGTGTAAACAATGGTAATCTTAAGTGATCTCACAATAAAGTACATACGTGTATCGCAACTTGGCCCTTTAAAAAAAAAAAAAAAAACTATTTTATACAAGTTGATATTTTGATTCAAAATATTTGTTTATTAATATAAAATCATTTTTGATATAATAGTTTTCTTTCTTATTTTTAAATATTAATATAATTTATTTTTTAATATAAAATTAATTTTTATATTAATTTTTTTACTATTGAATTTTTTCACAATTAGTAATTTGAATAAATTCTTTAAATTAAATTTATTATCTTTTATTTATTTTATAAATTTATTTGATGTCTTATTGATATTGTATACAAATAAAAGTATATATATTTTTTTATCTTAATTAAACTAAATTACAAGTTACTATTTATTATATCTAAAAAATAATAGTTTTCATTATAAAGTAATAATTTAAGCCCTATGAAATACAAATATAATATAGTAAATTACTCAAGTTTCTTTAATATCAATATGTAGATTATTAATTATAAAAGTATTAATTGTTTATTAATAACATAATAAAAAAAGGAATTTTTTGATAAAGAGAAAAGAAAAAAAAAGCTATTGTTTATTCTAACTATCATTGAAAAGGTTATCTCAGTGAACTTAAAACTTAAGCCCTCATGGTTTTCCACTTCTCACCATCTGTGGCCAGTCAAATTGTTTAATTTCCAATAGATTAGTCGATGTCCAAGAATGTTTAAGGGCACTTCCAGAAGAGTATTTCTTGAAACTTTATGCTTGAAGACTTCTAACCAGAAAAAAGAATGTTGATTTTCTATTGTTAATTTTTTTTCCAAGTCATGTCTTCTGTAATTATAGCTTCACTTAACCAGTGGATAGTTTCAAGATTTCTTTCTTTAACCATTTTTAGAATAGATATTGGTATTTCAACTTGTTATCAGATTGGGATAGGATCTAAATCTTGTTGCTACTTTCTGTTCTCAAGAAAGAATAGAAAAAAAAAAAAAAGATGTGAACAAAAAAAGAGATCACTTCTCTTCTTCTCACAACTTCAACTTGAAACTGTCCAACTTTTTTAGGAACCAATCACATTATTAGTTTGGTGTTGCGTGACTGGGAACACATGAGGAGTACGTGTTTTGTTTACTTTTTCTGTGGCTGATGTGATCAACCAATCTGTGACCTTGACCAATCATCTTTCAGGAAATCCGGTGTGACCAAAAAATTCAGGGTCAAATTGAGATAAGCAAAATTCCCCAGAAAAAAAGAAACATGCTTGAGAAAAAAGAAGTGAAAAGCCAAAAAGATTATGGAAAGACTGAAGACTTCTATATTCTTGTTTTTCTAGATTCTTGTATCTTTTGAGGATCTTTGGGGAGTATTTTTTCTTGTCAGTTTTCTTTCTATAAAGATGTTCTTGCCATAGACCTTTTGGGTGAGTTTCTTGTATTTAGTTATAAAAATAAACAAGAAAAGTGTTTTGAAAAAGAAAATAAAACAAGTAGTGGCTTCTGCTTGCTCAGCTGGTTAAAACCAGTATTGTTTTTAAGGAAAGTATATAGACTTTGTTATCATAAAGACAAAAAATCTTTTGAGAACGTCTGTTTTTTAGGTTGGCAAAAGGATCAGCAGAAAAAGTTTATATCTACATGTCATTTATTAAGTATAATCTTATTATTTCACAAATAGATTCATTAATTATATAATATCAATTCAAATTATTAAAGCTTTATGTTCTTAAATATAATTGTGCAATTTTTTTAACTAATATGTAGACATTGTAATAGTTTGGATCAAATTAGTTTTAATTAAAACTAAAACCAATCTGTTTTTTTTTTAAACCTATTTAATCTAAAAACTAATTATTTTAATTTTTTGTAAATTTATTTAATCTAAAAATTAATTGGTTTAATTTTTTATAAATTGAACTAATTCAATTTATATAAATATAATTTTTATTGAATTAATTTATTTTAAATTTAATTTTTTCAATTATTGTAATTAAAAATTATTTAACTTAATTTTTTTAATTTATATTTATTATTTTAACCTTTTAAATTGTTCTATTTTTAATTAATTATTTAATTCAAATTAATATAATTTATATTATTAAAATAAAAAATAAATTTAAACATTATTAGTTAATTTATTATATAATAAAATATAAGGTCTATTGTTAATTATAACTATTTTTTTCTAAATTAAAATATTTATTAACATAATTTATTCCATTTAATAAATTTTATTTATTATTTTTTTCTAATTTTTTTTATTAAATCATAAGTATATATAATACAGATAAGTTCATTAAACAATAGTTTTGTTTTGATTAGTTTCAGTTAATAGGAAAATTGATTTTTTAGTTGATTTTGCCAAGCAAATAAAAATTAGATTTTGATAAGATTATAGTTTGAAGATTTTTTTAATTATAAATTGTTGAGGTATAGAAGGGATAAAAATAGTAGGAATATTATAGGAAAGAATAGAAGTTTTGTATTTTGTAAAGTTCATTATATCTTTAAGAGTAGAGCATGTTTTGTATAACTTGAGTTGAGTAGAAATGTAAAAAGAAGTAAAGTTTAATTCATTTATTTGAAGTTAACAAGAGTATACTGTATATTAGAAGTTTGATTAAGGATATAGCTGATATATTTGGTTAGAATTAGAGATTTGTCAAGGTTATTAGCTAGTAAATATAAATAATAATTATTATTAATTTGATTTTTTGAATGAATTTTTTGTTTTTTCTAATTATGATAATATTGAAATTTCAATTGCTTTTCGGTTTTTTTTTTATTTATTTGATGTTTGTTTATAATTATTGTTGATTCGGTGTTTTTTGAATTGAGGTGGTTGAGTTTTTTGTACCATTGTAAAGTTTTTTTCTGAAAATTTTTTTCTATACAGCTGATTATATGGTGCCATTCAGATAGTTAGTTATTTTGAAAAACTAGAAATTGTTCAAGATAAAAAATTTAATATTTGGAGAGATGTTTTGCAGTATAAAACCAATTTGAATTTCAAATTAGATCGTGAAGTAATATTTTTTTGACTGAAAGTTTATAATTGCAAGATAAAGTATTGCAAAATTGGATTTTGTATTTGTGCACAAGTTGGATAATATAAAATATAGTATTTGTTATAGAAGTTTTAATAGAATTTTTGAAAAGACAAGAGGAAAAAGCTTTTAGTAACTAAAGGAAGTAAATTTCTTATAGTTTGAGTTTAGAAATAGAAGAATTAGTTAAAAAATAATATAAGTTAGAAATAAGAACTTCATTTTGCAAATTAGAAATAGATTTGATATTAAAAATATAAGGGTTATAGAACCAATTTTGAAAAAGAGTTTTTTTTATATGAAATTTGTTTTTTTTTACTG
Organism: Acaulospora morrowiae; assembly: GCA_910591835.1. Lineage (NCBI taxonomy): Eukaryota > Fungi > Glomeromycota > Glomeromycetes > Diversisporales > Acaulosporaceae > Acaulospora > Acaulospora morrowiae. The sequence continues at coordinate 2,721 of CAJVPV010001533.1, read as the reverse complement.
TTAAGTAAGGCATTTCTTACAATCTTTATTAATAGAATAAATTTGTTATATAATTAATATTGAAATGTTAAAATACATTGCTATACATATTAACCTATCATCATATTAGATATATTCTGGTAAAAATCTTTGAGCAAGGAAAAAAAAAGTAACTATCTAATTTTGGAGAGCTAATGCTTCTTTAATAATTTATTTTGTTCTGGAAAGACATGAACAAGTTTTAAAAAAAAAGTTTAAGTATTATATTAATTAGTTTGATTTGTTGAATTAATTTGTAATTGGATATAAGGTTGATAATTGGCTTTTGTTGATGTTGTGGAGATTTTTTGTTATTATTGTTGTCATTTTTCCTATGTTTGATGTTTTGTGAAATGTTGAGAAATTTTTTCTCTTCAATTATATCTTTGTTTCTTGGAATTTAGATATGTTAATATATAAGTTCGAGAGTTTTGTTTTGGATTTGATTTGGAATTTTGAGGTCTTGCTGATTTGGTTTAAAATTGTTAAATAGGTGTTTAAGTTGAAATATACCTGTTGCAAAGTTAATTAGATAAATTGTAGAGTTAATAATAGTTGATATTTGATTAGAGTTGAAGTTTTTGTTATTTTTGAATTTTTTGTTAGGAAGTATTTATAAATTAGTTAGAATTTTTTTTATTGTTGGTAGTACATGTTTGCAAAACCAGAGATGGTGAGTGGTTCCTGTATACAAGTTGCAGTAAGGACAGGTGTCATTTGCATAAATGTTTGATAAAGTAGTGTGGAGATGTAATTTAGTTGAAAGTATATTAGATAGAATTTTGAGATGGAAGTTATAAATTCTAGATTGGTATTATGTGGTTAGGATTGATATGTTTTTTAGGAAGGTCAATAGTAAAAAATTTGGTTTAAAGATTTGTTGTGCTCTTTGTGAAAAATTATTTCTGTGGATTGTATAGTTTTGTTGATTTGTTTAAGAAAATATCTCATTGGTGAAATGGGGATATTGTTTAGATTTTTAAGTATATATTGTATTAAAAGTGAGTTAATTATGTTTATTTATAAAAGTTGAGTGTTAGATAATTGTGTTTTTGATATGGTAAAGGTGGATTTATAGAAAGTGTGAGAAATCTGGAGAGTTTGAAAATGTTATGAATATTTGTGATTATGTTGAAGTATAGAACTTTATACCTTTTTCTATGATTAACAGATGGTGGAGCAAAGATATTATTGTTTAGTTTTGAGTGTTTAAAGAAGAAAATATAGTCTTTGTATTTGTTGGAGAAGATAATAATTATTATTGTGTATAGGAGTAAAAGGAGGGAGTTGTAATTGGAACTAGTTGTAAAGAATTTGTAGTGTTGGATGAAGTTCCAAGTTACAGTTGTTATGTTGAATTGGTATTGATATATTAGAAGAACTTTGAGTAGAGAGTCATTGTATTTAGAAAAAGAGTTGATTATTGGTTGTGATATTGTTGACATGTGTTTTTGAATTAGTAATTTGTGGAGATCTGAATCAATTAATATTTGAGGATTGTTGAAAGGGGGATTTGTGTAAAGTGAATTGAATATATCGTTTTTTGTTACTTTTTTTTTTATTATGTTATTAAGTAGTATTTTGATAAAGAGATTTAATGAGTTTAGAAAAATTAGAAGTTGGCATTCATGAGAAGTTGCATAAATATTGAGAGGGCATTCTTGACATTTAGCAAGTATTATTAATTTGTTAATGTCATGACTATTATAGGACCAGTGGTTAATGAGAAAATTGTTTATATTTGTATTTTGTTTTTTTCTAATTATTATTTCATTATTTATAAGGAATGCTAGCCATTTTCTTTTTTTTTTTGGTTTTACTGAAGTTGAGCCAGATTGTTGATATTGTAGTTATGATAGTAGTTTGTGCCAGAAAAGTGTTTTCCCATAAGCATTGAATCTAAATCTGACTAAGATGTGTTGCCAGTTTGTTATATTGTTGTTGTTGTATGTGATTAGTTGTTCAATATAATAAATATTTTTTTTGGAAAGTTGGTTTGCAAAGGTTGACCAATTTGTGTAGTGTGATAGGAATTTATAAATGGGTGGGTTTCTCCTAGAATTTTGTAATGGCAGTTTGGTTCAGAACAGAATATTATGTTATAGTATTTGGTAAGGTAAATTGAGTAGGTTATTATATTATGTTTGATGGTTTGTTAGTTTTAGAAGATACAGAGAGGTTGGCAGTATTGGATTTGAATTGTGTGAATTTCTAGTTCTTTGTTTGATTTGATAGTAGGATTTGATAATGCATATTGAAGATTGAAAATTAAAACTTCTAATTATAAGTCTGAGATAGGTTTAATGTTAAAAATGTATGAATTGTAGAACCATGTTTGTGTGAGTATTTTTTCAATGTTGAATTTGTATTTGATAATTGAGTCAATTTTTCTTTGAGTTTTGTTTAACATGTTTAAAGTGAGAAAGGTTGTTTATAATTTGTATTCTATTCATGGGAGAAGAACTTTGTTGTAGATATAAGAAACTATATGACCTGTTATAAATTTTAATGTAAGAAATTGGAAGATTAATTTAGTGTCTTTAAGAATTTTGTCACAATTGGGTATTAGGATACTGTATTCAGAGATCCAAATGCCTAGAATTCTTATTGGTTTTTTTTTGAAGACTAGTGTGAGGGGCTATCCAAACCCACTCTTCTTCTAGGGTGTTAAGGCTGAGGCGCAATAATTTGGTCCGAGTTTCT
>CAJVPV010001532.1:0-15563 GCA_910591835.1 Acaulospora morrowiae | reverse complement strand
GATGATATATAGCTAGTCATATATAGATAAGTTAACTATAAACATATATGTATAATACTTGTTGGGTATATGTGGTAATGTCTTAAAAAGTTCAGTAGGGGATTAGCTAGCAAAAGTAGTCTAGACGTAGTATTAGTTGGTGGTACTACTGTAATATCTTATATACTGAAAGCATATATTTCAATAAAAGATGTGGCCCAACAGAAAAACACCCAACTGGTTCAAAGAAATCCAATCAAACCAAAAAATTCTCACCTTAATTGAAAAAAGACGAATATAAGACCAAGTCACAAAAACTAATCACAAATTAGCAATCGAAACACCTAATCAAGAAATCAAATGGACTGCATCCCAAAGGACTAATACAAGTATTATAGGCAAAAAGCAAGCCATTCACAAAAACACAATTAAACTACAACATTACATCAGAACCACCAATAATCACTCACCTCTACAAGAGTGCAACGGATATATACTGAATACCTCAGAAAAACAAGGAGAATGCATCTTTTTCAAGGAAAAAAACAGTCTGATCTGTATACCAGTCCACAAAAGCACAACCAGCTCAAGAAACACACTCTCTAAAAAACTTTGCCAACATAGTAAAACATCACCAGACAGTTTAAACAACATTCTCAAAGACAAATTCTCACATACCACCCTTCCTCAACCACCAACTATCTCGAACAACCTAATAGCATTCAACAAAACAATAATCAAAAAATACCTCAGCACAACAGAACAAAAGATCAAAGAGCTGGCAACAATATGCCACAAAATAAGAAAAATAAAAGAAATCTCAGTATACACAGATGGATCCTTAGATCTAAACAAAAGAATGGGATTTGGCTGGCACATCCCTCAAAAACCAAACATCAGCTTTCAAGGAAAAATAAATGAATTCCTATCCTCCACAAGAGCAGAACTCGCGGCAATATTAACCTTTCTCACAACAGCTCCCGCCAATAGCAAAATCACTATTTTCAGTGACTGCCAGGCAGCCATAGGAGCAATCAACAAAGCGCAAACAAACTCGGCCAATTTGAGAACACTAAGAAACAACAATATAATCAACTTCATAATTCATATCATAGAAAGCCAAAAACTTTCCATAATATGGAAAAAAATTAAAGCACACAGCAATGACGAACACAACGACAAAGCAGACTTCCTAGCAAAAGAAGCAATAATATCAGAAAAAGCATCAGAAATAAAGTGCATACCCATCAGAAATAACAAAACACAATGGACACAAGAATGAAACGGCCATACCTTAGATAACACAATCATGACCTCAATCAAAAATCTTATCAGAACAAAATACATCTTAAACTGGAGAAGTTTGGATCGCAACCTTAAAACAACTGACAATAATTCCACACTAGACAACATCGCATGGGAAGAGTCACTTATCAACAGAGCACCATCAAAAATCACAACAGGACTGACTAATCAAGAAGACCATACCAGCAGATCTTTCAGGATCAGACTCTGGAATCTAGAACTGCCCACCAAGAACAAGCTATACAGAAGAGCAGCAAACATCTATACAGATAACAAATGTCTTAACTGCCAACAAATAGAAACTAACACATATTGCATATTATGTGATGGAAACGAAACAGATATCTATAAAAAACTACAACAAATAATCAATGAAGAAGTTAGTAGCAGAAGCAACAAAATCACGAAGCACAATTTAAATAAAGAACTTAATATGCAAGCAAAATTCTGGACATATGAAATAAAAAATTACATAGCAAGAGGAGTTACCACGATGGATATGATCAAAACTATCAAAAAATACATACCAACAGAAAACCAAAAAGAAACCATTAAAAATATTATCAACAGATTTCTCATATAATTCAAGAAAAATGGAACTACAGATGCAACAATTTTGCATGATGGGAAAAGGAACACAATATTACCCCTAAAGACAAAAGGCATTACAACTCCACAAGAAAAGAAAAGAAAATACATACAAATCCTCCATCCCAGGAATTAACGCAATCATGAAACACGCCAGCCACCATTGGATTAACTGGAACACAATCTATTCATTTAAAACAAAATTTTTATGGGACAGGTAAAACCTTGGCAAAAAATTAGTCAAGTATATGCCAGTACTTGGCAATAAGCTGCACGGTAGGAAAATTTCCTTAGTGAGTTTAATTAGGTAGATAGAGTGATAAATTTGTATAAAATAAATTTGTACATACTCATCTTAGAAATATCTAATAAACAAGGTGTAAGCCACCCGTTCAAAAAAAAAAAATATTACAACTGTTAACTATTTCTACTGTTTATTGTGTTACTCTCTTTCTATCTTTTTTATATCTGTTTTTTTATTGCTACTATTGTTGGCAATCCACTATTATTTATAGTAATATAAACATATTTACTCTAACTGTGATATATTATATAATCAGCTAATATATAAGTTGATGTATCAGTAGTTGGCAAAGTTTAATTTGCAATATATAAAAATTTATAAATAACTATAATAAATATACAATTTTTATATTAACATTATGTTAAATTTTACTTGAATTATTATAATTGAATTAAGAAATTTTATAGTCAAATTTAATAACTTTATTAATTCTTGTTTAAATAAAATTAAGAAAACTCTTGTTTAGATATAAAATGAACAGAAAATATTCATATTTTCTTATAATTACCTATTTATAAATACATTGTTTGATTTCTCTTTTTTACTAATATTTGCTAAGTTTTTTTAAGATTTGAATAATTATTTGATTAAAGATTTTTTTGTTAAAATTGAGAAGATTATATAAAAAAATAAGAACTTTCAGATATTTGATAATTTTATATAGCTTGAGAATTTAAATTATAAGATTTTTAAAGTTGTTTGTTCTTAAACTTTCATATTTGATTTTAATATTGTAATAATTTTGATTTTGTCTTTATTATATATACAGTAGTATCATTGATTTGAAAAAATTAATTGGTTGTTTTAAGAAGAGCTTCTATTTTTGTTTTGAAATTAGTAATAAGTATTAAATTATCCATATAGGCAAGAACATTTGAAGCTAAATATACTTATATTTTTTTGTATTTGAAGAGTTTAGAGATAAGATGATTATAAAATATAACCAGGTAATTGAAGAGATAGTTTTTTCTTGTTTTATTATTATTAATTAAAAAGATATTAATAGGGTCAAAAGATGAATTAATAGATACTTTTCTATTAGTAAGTAAATTTATTAACTAAGAGAAACATTTGATTCTTTTTAAGGATTTTTTAATATCTGATATTGAAACAAAATTAAATGCTTTGACAATATTAAATGAAGCAAATCAAAATTCTTTATTATTAATATTTGAAGCTTGAATTTTTGTGTTGACAATGGTTAGGAGTTTAAGAGTACTCTATTTAAAAAGTTCTACAAAGTTGAACTCTAATAAAATTGAATTTAATTTTAAAGTGTTAAAGAGTTTTTGTAAATTATTATAATAAAAGTTTTTTTTATAGAATTAACTAATAATATTGGTCTGATATTATTAAACTTGTAGCTTCAAAGTGGTTTTTTGAATATAAAGGTAATAAAAATTTGTTTTTAGAAATATAAAACTAATAAGAAGATTAGAATTTGATTAAATATTATAATGAAGTGAATTGTAATTTTCTTTTTTTGCAGTTTGATTATATTGTAACTAATTTCAAATTTTTCTAAAAATTTCTTTTTGAAATAAATATAGATGAATTCATTAATAGTATTGTTATTGAAAAGAAAAATAAATAAAAATATTATTATTTCAATATATAATATAATTTATTTTGAAAATTAATTAAAAAACTCTTTCTTAATCACATCTGTTTTTCTTAAAATTTCTATATATAATAATTTTAATTAAAAAATATTTTATATTCTTTATTGCAAGTAAACTCCAGCTCATAAATCCAAGAACATTAAAGATAACTAGTGCAGTGGAATGGAATCTCTGATCAAAGTCTATTTAAGTTTAGAAGTCTTGTTTATTCTTCAATTGCATAGAGAAAGACCCATGACAATATATTTTTATTCTTTGATTTTCTTGCAATAAAAACCTCCTTATTATCATAAAAACTATACATGTGGTGAAATTGAATTCAACCATTTTTTAAAAACTGTATTATAGTAGAATTACTAAGTAACATATAGTAAATAATTGGAATTTGGATTTAATTCAGAATCATATTGTTGATCAAATATTCTTTTATAGTAATATAACCATATGTATGATAAAAACCATTCTTATTAATATTATTATAATTGTTAAACTCATAAACACTTCAAAAAATATACTCAAACAAAGTTATAGGATCTAATATTTGTTTCAATACAATCTTTATATACTTTTCTATTCTGATGTCACTGTACCACTCAAAAAAATCCATAATCTTTTTTAGTCTCAAAAATCAAAATCATTTTACCCCTCCAATTAATCGATATCTGATAATCATCCAATCAAAATTCACTACATAATTCAAATTATAATAACAAAACTGGTTTAAACTGATTTATCAATTCAATAACAATAATAACAACTGGTTTAAACTGGTTTATCTATTCAATCACAACAATAATAACAACAACTATTACAATAAACAACTTCAAGTATATTTTACTATCTATATCAAGAAAAGTTGTATCAACAAGTCACAAGAAACCAAGAAATAGAATAATGAGCCTGGCTAGGATTCTCTTAAGAATTTTTATCAGTATATAGTGAGTCTATCACTAATTCAAAGCTAAGGCTCATGTAATAATAGTGTTAGGGGTTAGGAATCACTTGCTTAATCAAAGATATATATTAATAATCTCTCTTATTTTGTATTGCTAAGTTAATCCTCTATCACAATTTCTTATATGTTTCTAGAATTCTTCAATAACCAATAATCTTTTCAAGATAAATATTATTAGTGAGGTAGTGGTATAGGATATGATAGTATTATATGCTTCAGCATGTTTTATGTCCTAATTTTTGATAATTAATAAATAATAGTCTATAGCTATACTTTAAAATAGAGATAAGAAATAGTTTCAAATAGTTTATTAATTAATATAAGGAAAATAACAATAGATAGTTTATGTTAGTTTAATAAGATAGTATAACATAACATTAGTAACAAGATATGATATGTTAGATAAATTGTGTAATATATAGTATTCAATACAGAATGTTATTAAGATTTAGCAATATATAAGATACAATGATAATTAATATAATATGGTAAAAAATTAATAGCGAAGTAGTACTATTAATAAAGAAAGCTTTAATTAAAACTTTCTAATTAAGATATGTAATTGATATTGTGGAAAAAGTAAAACTAATTAGCTTACTTAATCCAGTACTTGTCACAAGTAGGGCTCCTAATGGTATTACTTTGATACCAGTTCGATACCAGTTCGATACTTAATTTACTATAAATTTATATGAGTGGGTCACAATTCATATATTAAATTTACTATAGATCGGTACCATTTCAATACCACTTCGGTACCGGTTCGGTACTTTTTGGAGCCCTAGTTACAAGTGAAGGATGATAAGGGAATTACAAAGGAATATGGTAAAGGTTTTGTCAAGAAAAGCAATAGCAAAAAGAAAAAGAAAAATTAGTAAAACTCAGCTGAACAAAAATTACATGTCTTAAGTAAAGAAGGCCTAAATATTACCTGACATTATATAAAAGAAGTTTTAGAAAAGTAACAAACTCATTGAACAAGATATTAACAGTATATTAATTATTAGATTATTAGTACAAATGATTCTTTCATAAGTAATATTATTATATTTATTGTATAGTATTCTCTTGTCTCTAAGCACTTTCTACTTTCTAACTAATTTTGACTATATTTATATTGTCTGTAATGTGTCTATTAGGCTATTGTCGTGTTATACAAAATAGGCTTTTAGCTTATTAGACTTTTAAATTCCCAATCTGCTATGTTGCACCAAGCCATATAACTATAGGTAATCTGAATCATCTCATTCATTTTTCCCTACTAACAGAATATAACTTTTATTTTTACAGATTTTATAATTTATTTAATTTAGTTTTAGTTTTAGTTACTTTTATTTTTCTCTTTAAATTTTTCAAATTATAAAAACTTTTTTTCTAAATAGATAGGCATAGCCTGCTATTTGACTTTTGTTTAACAATAGTATTGTTTAAAATTTCTTTTATTTACTAGTTAGATATTATATAAGTAGGCAAATTAGTATTTAACTTATTGTATGTTTTTGTATCTAAGAGATGTTGTTTCTTTTTTTTTTTTTATCGCGAACGAGCATTAAATATAAGACTTTATATAAATAAAAATTTACTGTCGTTACATTAACAATCTTTACAAAAGTAAATTAATTGTAGCTTATTACAACAAATCTATTAATGTCAGGTACCACCTTGGGGTGGGCTCACACCAATAGTGCTGAATGGCTAATGCTAGTTCAGAGTGATGATATTACTGTTGAGATAAAAATTGATTTATCAATGAAGTTTAATGAGATGTTTAATAAATTTAAGATTTTGTTAAATATAATATTATTATTTGTATTCTGATTTGATACTTTAGAACTAAATGTTTTTTTCTATTTTATATTAGATGATGATAAGGTTGTTGTTGTGGCAGATCACATTTTCCAAGCCTTGTAGAGAATTTTAAGAGTATAATTAGAAATATCTTCCTTTTTTTCCAGTGAGCTGAAGGAAGAATTGAATTTACAGGTGACTAAATCTAATAAAATGTTTGATATTAATTTAAGAGTGCTAATTAAATCGGTGGCTTTGATGTCTTTGGGGTTGAGATTTAAAATAAGGTCTTCCAGTTTAGATTTCTTTTTTGTTAATTAATGACCTAATGTATACACATGAGAAAATATGCAACAAATCTTTAGGATATGCATTATATCATTGGCATAGATTGTCAGGATGATAGGAAGGATATCGTTTGTGAAGTTTAATTCTAGTAGAAAACTAATTAGCAAGGAGTTTGGTCCTAAATGTAAACAGAGCTCTGTGTTTTAATTGATCTGATTTTTTTAACTTGTTGTTTGCTTTGATAATAATTTCTAATTCCTCAAAAGAAGAAGGTTTATAGATGGCTGAATCACTAAGAAGTATATCAAATAAATTGATGTAATAGTTTATAAATTTAATCCAATGTGTGATGCTTGTTGCATGGATATTATTAATCAGTAGTGAGGGTGTGATTGTTGAAGAAAAACACTGGAGAACTGGTGTGTTAATCCTAGGAAGAGTATCGGGTGGTAGCTGGTAATCTTTTAGTTTGAACCAAAGAACAGTAAGATTTTTTGATATTATAAAAGTGTTGCATTCACTAATGAACCTGCTAAAGGAGATTTTGACCAGCCTGTTGATATAATCTAGGATTTTCAGATCAGGAATTTTGTTAAGATAGATTTTTATAGTTGATGAATTTGAAGTATCAGTAAGAGTTTGATGGAATACTGACCAAAAGATATATCAGAAGTTCGGGTATAATGTATATGTAAAGGTATTGGTTGATTTTAAAACTATAAGGTTATTATCTTTTTTATTATAATATAAGTAAGTGATAGTTGGTTGTATAATTGGAGGGGGTAGTAAAATTATTATGTGTGGGATTATTTGTGATTTGATTGAGAAGAAATCTGAAAGTTCCTGGATGTTATTAAGTAAATATTTTGAATTCAAACGTGTTGTATACCAAACTGATTTGAGGTGATTTATATCCTTTTCCTTGATACATGGTTAAATTGAGCATGAACAGAGAATTATTTTTTTGTTAATAAGTTGGCGATGTTTTCCTTTGATGGATTGGGAGTAAATAGCATTGATGTGGACTTTAATAAGATTAATAGAGTTATTTTTCAAAAAGGTCCAGAAATTGGTTTTAGATGTTTTGGGGAGAAATGTTGAGTCACCATAGATAGAAGGTGATATAGCAGGAATAAGAAAAAACCAGGTATGTATTGGCCCAGGTGTAATATAACCTCTGTGTGTATGAAGTTCTTCCTATATTAGTTTAGTGTTTTGTTTGTAGATATAAGTATTATAAACAGTTTTGATGTTAATATAGAAAAGAGAAAGGGTGGTTAATTTTTGAAGCTTGGTTGTCAATCCAATTGAATATTCATGATTCTTATAGTTGTAGAGGCAGGAGAACAGACAGATTCTAATACCATATCTTTTTGCCAATAGGGCTGCTGATATAATCCATGAATCTTCAAAATAATATGGGAAACAAATTGGGCAATACTAGATTGCCTGCACTGCTTGTATTGATGTAATTTCTTTTACCATATAAGGAAGAATTTTAAGGTTGATAAATTTTATGATTAAGATTTTGATAACAGTGAGATCGCATCAATTTTGAAGTTTAACTGTGCTGAGTTCAACTTGTGAGTATAAAATTTTATTGGAGATGGTTTGCTTGACACCTAGTTTGACTTTGATGGGTCTATTTATTTTTCTTTGAAGAATAGTTGTTTCTCTGTCAGATAGAATTGTAGTATTGATTGCATAATCTAATTGTACTAGTATGATCCAGTGAGAGGCTTGTTTGGTAATTAAGCCATTCCACCTCTTTTGTGAGGCAATTGCATTGGTAAACTTTTGAACTTTCTCCATAAGTTTATTTTTGATAGAAGTAGATAAAGATTTATTAGACAGGTAAACTCCCAAATACCTGATATCCTCTTTGAGCAGTTTTGGAAAAATCTTTTCCCCTTCAATGATAAGGAATTGTTTTCTCTTTTGATTAGATGTTTTGAGATTGGTGATTAACTCAGTTTTCTTTTGATTATACTTGATAGAATTTAGGAGCAGAAAAGAACAGAAGGTATTTGTCACCTCCTGTAGAGATTGCATATTTGAGTTGAAAAGAATAACATCATTCATATATGCGAGAACTTTAGAAGTTGTAGAAAACTTGATTGTTATTTTAGTAACTATTGGATCATAAAAGATGGTCTATAATAGAGGGGATAAGGTTTTGCCTTGATCAAGTCCCTTGCTGACTTTGAGAGGCTCAAATAGTTTGTAATATATTATTAACTTTAGTTCTTTTTCATTCAAGAGATTAAAAACTAGTGAGATGATTTTGTTTGGAAGTTTAATATATTCCATAGCTTTATTAAGGATGGAGAGATTGACAGAGTCAAAGGCTTTGGAGATGTCGAAAGATGCTACCCAGATTTTTTTGTTGAAATTGTTTGCTGTATTAATACTTGAGATGACAATTGCAATTGGTTCCAAGATACTCTGATTTTTAAGATAAGCAAAGTTTGAATCTGATATGGCCTTATACTTCAACATATTTGTGGAAAGTCTATTATTAATTATTTTTGTGAAAATCTTTTTGCTTGTTTCAATAAAGGAGATCGGTCATGTGTCAATAAGATCATATGACCATACAATTTTTTGGGTAGAAAAGCGATAGCTGATTGTTTCCAAAATTTGGAAACTTCACTTGATGACAAAGTATTATTGAATAAGACTAGAATATATTTCTTTACTGTTGGATCAAATTGGATCCAAGCTTCATAGGGGATTAAGATAAGTCCAAGGGCTTTGTGTTTGGATAGGTTATTAAGTGCTTTCTCCAATTCTTGGATTTAAATTGGTATAACAATATCATCAAATGCATTGTCAGGAATATAATTTAGAGGCTCATATTCTGGGTTCTATTCATTGTTAAGAAAAATGATTTGGAATCAAGAATTTTTTTGAAATGGTTGGAGATAATTGTTATGAGTTTGTCGGAGTTATTATGAAGCTGATCATCATTACCTAAGAGAATAGAGAGATCGAAAGAGGGCTTTAAGTCTTCCAAGACATTTTTTAAGGCATTTTTTGGTCTGTTTCAGAATCTATGAAAGTTTGCTTCAATACTTTTTTGTATTTTTTGCATGATAAACTTATTTAACTTGAATTGTTTTTTTCTGATCAAAATTTTCAAAACTTTTCTCAGGTCTTTGATACAAGGAGAATTGTCGGTGATCTTCTGCAGTGCTACTGTAACAAATGGTGAAAGTTTTGTAAGAGATTTAGTCTTTTGATTGTTCTTTTTTTTGTTAATTATTTTTTTAATGACTTTTATAGCTCTGGTGAAGTGTTTAAGGGGTTTATATTGTGATAGATGTTTTACATTTTCTTTTTGGAATGTTATTATTGAGAGCATTTTTGATAATATTGTTCATGGAATCCCAGGTGGAATTACTGTTAGCTAGGCATGCAAGTTCAATATCTTCTTGAAAGGCTTTAATATTCTCTGGGATAGCCTCTTTAAACTGATACACTGATACACTATAGTGGTAAAACAGATTTTGTCAGGTTTATATTCGAACCAGTCCAGAATAATGTCTACTTGTCAGTAATCTGATATTATATTTGTTTATTCGTGAAAGTATTTTGCTAGTGTTGGTCTCAACGGTGAGTTTGTCACTAATCTGGATCAAGAGTCGTGTGACATTGAGTAGTGGATCTATGTCACTGGCGATACTAAAGGTACGTATGGTGATAATTATTCTAATCTTTCCTTAAGTTTAACTAGTCTTCTCTTTTAATCCTTTCCTTATTGAACTATAAGGTCCTGGATTCTTCTTAAGGCAACTAAAGACAAATAAGGTAAATTTATTAATTATTGTTGCACAGGTATAAACACTTGGTTTTTCAATGAATAGTATTTTATTAATTGATTCGCTCTCTTTTTTACATTTGGACATCATTGCTATTTATATGACTTGCGACACGTCTCTAAATCTATTATCATGTTATGCAGAATTGCTAAACTTTGACAAGCTTTGTGCCCATCAATCATACATGATTGATGCATGATCGATGCCCCATGTGACACCGTACCGGGCCCCACATGTTGCGTCATGCCCCTACTACAATTTCTATACTAACACTAACTAGGTTGCTAGTGATCCAGATCTGGTCAATTCTAAAGGCACTGTTGTTTATAATGTGAGTATAGTACTGTTCCTTATTTGTTACTTTGGCTATATTGATAAATTTGTAAAGATAGTGATATATGTATCTCTTGTATGCTAAAGTTTGGGCATTGATATGAGATACATATGTAAGATATGTGTTAAAATCCCCTGCTAGGATTAGATATTTGTTATAATGTTCTTTGATAAAATTTTTTAGAGTTCTGACAGCTATCTTTCTGAGATCTGGATCATGTAGAAGATAACAAAAGACAATTATAATATCTACTTTGGGTTTAAATTTTAGGTGCATGGCATATCAAAATTCATTAGGAGTAAAAGTTTTGAAAATATGATAGGTTATAGTTTTGATTAAGATTATAGCTATATCATTGCTGGCAGAGTTATTGAAAAGACTTGTAATAATGATGACATTATTTAGTAATTTGGGAAGTGGATTTGATTTTGTGATTTTTGCTTCAGAACAACAAAAAATATGTCTCTTGCTTTTTAGAAGTTTAGTAAGTTCAAATAGTTTTGTTCTGTCATTGAGGCCCCTGACATTGAATGTAGAGATTGTAATAAGGTTTTTTAAGGAAGATAATGGAGTGGAAGAGAAATTATTAAGAGAGGGCAGTATAGGTGTTGAGAATGAAGGGAAAGTATTATTAGTTGAATTTTGTGTAAAAGATTGACTTGAGTTAGCTGGTGTTGAACTCATGATTAGATAAGTTTTGGGTAAGAGAGTCAGATCTGGGTTGGGTGACTCTGGTTCAATAATGAATTCTTCTGGAAGTTTTTCAAAATGGAACAATTTCCTAAAGAGTTTAATTTTGTTTGTGAAGGTACTATCCTCAACTATAGGAAGGGACAATATGATGTTCTCAAATTTGAGTATCTCTTGGGTACTGGTAAGATTAGGAGGGTTGACAATAATGGAAAAATCCATTCTCTCAGAATTTTCCCTGTATAGTTGTTCTTGATTAGCTTGATTGTTGTATTGAAATTTGGATGATCTTTATTGAGTTTGTCACTTGTGATTTCTAACTCTTCTTCAACCAAAGAGAGTTTTTCTGAAATATTAGGTTTTTTCTGATTGTGTCAACCCTTCCTTGATCCACTCAGGACCTAAGGGAAGTTTGAAGAAGAATTTTTTTCTGAGCTGCTTAATAAATTCTTTAACCTCATCCTGGTTAATGATAGGCAAGATATTTCTGTTATTTTCATTGTACCAGTATACTGATGACAGGAGTCTCTTGGCTTTAATATAATCATTAGATAACCTTTTGAGCATATAATTCTCATCTCTGAGAATTTGGATGGCTTCCAAGATTCTTTCTGAATCATTGTCTACTGGAAAGTAGTGAGCAATATACTCAGATAGATCGGTATATAATGGTGGAAGGGTTCGCTTGGGTAGTGATAATCTAAAGTATGACTCCAGTAACTTACTAGGAACATAATAATGGTCCCTTAATTTATTGACAAGTTTTTTCAGGTTGTTTAAGTTAGTTCTATTTGTAAGGGAAAAAATGTCTTTTACTTCATTTTTGAGATCAGCAGAGTTTTCTGGAAGGTTTGACCTTTGTACGAAGAAAGAAGAGGAGAGTAAGTCAAAATTGTAATATGCTTTGAGGCATTCTGCCACTTCTTTAGTGAACTTTGGAAAGGTGATAAGAATGGCCCTTGATAATTTGATTTTAATTGTTGCTGGAATTCTTTGGGTGTTTTGGAAAGGTTTGGTAATCTCATTTTAATTAACTTGTCACATTTGTTGTAGATTTCTTGATAATCTATTTTTGAAAGTGAGGGATCAAAAAAGAAATTGTATCCATATTCCAAGAGTTGAGCAACCTGCCAGTACTTGAGTTTTGTGAGGTCAGATAACCTTAAGTAAGCTGTGAAGAGTGCTTTGTTAATAATGATCCTGATTTTTTTTCTTGTTGTTCTCATGATATAACCAATATTATTCACCTTTAAATAGTTGTTTCTAAACTCGTTTTCAATTTTTTCATATTCCAGTTAATGTTGTCCTTTAATTAACTCATTTTTAATAAAGGTCTTGAAAAAGTCTTTATCTCTATGTTCAATTTTGGAAAAGATAATCTTTAATAATGACCTGGGAGGTCCTCTAAGATCATCTCGAATTTTGATGAAAAAATTAAGAATAGTCTCTAGGGTCCTAGAGCACTTGATTATTTCATCACAATAGGCAAGGATTTTGATTTGCCCATCCTCTATATTAATGTTGCAAATGTCCTTATTAGAATATTCATTGACTATAGCTAATAATGTGGTCTTAGTCTTAACAGTCCAAGATGTAAGGTTAGTTGTGTTTGATGAATGTGGCTCAATTTGCATGGGGAGATCATCGATTTCCATTTCAGAAGTGTTTTGTGTGCTGATCAATTTGGTATTGCTTTCATGCAGGAGGCAGGGATACATGCATCTGTTGTTTCAGATTCATATGAGTTTCGTGTTTGATTATTGTCAAGAGGTAATACAGGCTCAGAAGTAGATGCAGGAATCATCAGGAGAGAAGAATTTGTAGTATTGTTGTTATTTGTATTGTCTTTGTCAATCATTTCCTCTGTGGGTACTGGTATGTTTGAAGGGGGCAAGGATGTTTTGATTTTTCTTTCCAAAGTGAAAGTTTGAGTTTCTTCACAAATAAAGATATTAAGTTTGTCCCAGGAGGCATGTAAGCCATAGTTAAGGCCAAGTTTAATGATTTCTCTCATTATTTTGATTCTGTTATTATCTGTAATTTGAAAAATATGTTGGAAGTCGAGGAAGGAATTAAGATCTTTTAAAGACATTGGTTCAAGTATTAAGATATTAACAAGTATTTGAATTGCTGAAAGTCTTGTTCTTTGGTAATTTTCGAATAAAACATTGATAATTTTGATACTTTCTACTTCACTTTGTACAGAGCGAACAGGTGTTAACCAAACTTTTAAACAGTTTCCTAACTTTGGAAAGTAAGCTGATTGAGCAAATAGAGTAGCAGTAATTTTGTTGGTTTTTGTGTTTTTGTAAATAATAATGACTTGTGAGCTTTGAATATTGGTTACAAGGACATCAAGGAGTATATGTTCATTATTTGTTAGTTGACCCTTGAAGAGAGAGAGTCCTTCAGGATCTTTGATTTTTTTCTTGACGACGAAATTTTTGTTTCCTTATTTGGTAATTTTTTATTGAATGCGAGATTTTCAGGAAAGAGTTTTTTTTAAAAAATAAGAGATGTTGTTTCTTTTTTTTTTTTTGGTAGAATGGGTATTAGATATCAATCTTTATTGATATATATTGATATCCAGATAATACATCAAACATCGTCTGCAATGCTTTGACTATAGCTCAATACTAATCTATCCTACACTATTACTCCATTGATACTAGTAAATACTTATTAAGTAAGTTCATATTTCTGGAGGAACCTATCTAGGGGATGGAAATCCTACTACTAGTTTTAAACCATTTAACCTACTAATCCAATTTTGTTAAAGCATATAAGAGTCTTGATTAGGGAAGTTGGTTCAAGTGCCTCTTATTACCTTATCACCTGGATTTTCCAAGCTAGGGCTCCAACCACCAATAAGAGTATTGTGCAGGTTTGATAAGATGAAGTACAGCCCAATCTGTACATCCAAATGAGTGGGTAGTTTGTTACTTCTTTTGGTAGATGACCATCGTGACACCTTTTGGACGATCATTATGCCACTGCACCTTAACAGGGAGATCACAATCTCAATGCTTACCAGATCGGCATGTAAAACAGCTTCTTATGAAAAACAGTATATGTTTGGTTATGATGCCAAATACCACATTAATTTTATTCAATCACCCTCACATGGAATTGAACCGGTATCTTGTAATCTGACTTGTGAAGCACTAACCATTGTGCTATGGATCCACAGGTCTTTAAGAGATGTTGTTTCTTTTCAAATATGTATACAATTATATATATATAAAATAAAGAAATAGTGTTTACCTACTTTAAAAAAAAAAATAAAAAAATTAATTAATTTTTATTAAATTAAATTTATAAAAATATGATTATTTGATAAAATAAAATAAAATATTTAAAATTACTTGTTATAAGATATGATAATTTGAATTACAAAGGAAAATAATAAAGATTTATTAAAAAAAAGTAAACAATAGAAAGAGAAGATATAAAATTAGTAAAAACTTAACTAAACAAAATCATATACCCAAGGAAAAAAGCTAAAAATCTACTTGACATGATACAAGAATTGCTTTGAAAAAGTGAATAACTTATTGAAAAAGATATTAACAATATATAATATAATTTTGATCCTTAACAATATAATATGTTATTATGTGTTATCTATTAAATTATTATAAGTAAATATAATCAATTTAGAAGTATAAGGCTATAAAGTTAATTTTTTTTTTTATAATGGGTAGCTTATATCTTGTTTATTGAATATTGTTTTGAGTATATATAACTTTGTAATTTACAAAATTTAAAACTATCTATTCTCTAAACTCACTAAAGGTTGCCCTTACCGTGCAGCTTATTGCCAAAAGAAATTTATTGATATATCTTTGACTAATTTGCCAAGGCTCTACCAATCCCTATTAAAAGAAAT
>CAJVPV010001531.1:0-15568 GCA_910591835.1 Acaulospora morrowiae | reverse complement strand
CTAAAGATTTTCTTGTATTATCTAATGCTACTATCTAGAAAAGTATTATTAATTAAAAGATTTTTAGAAAAATATGATAAATTATTGTTCTATTGGATAGTTTTAGTCAATACTAGTTTGAATTTGAACTTGGTATAAACAATTTCTATAAATTTTTGTTATATATATATTGATTTATTCTTTAAGTTATTAAAAAGAAATTGATTTTATTTATTTTTCTTGGATACTAAAATACTAGTTAAAAATTTTTTTGTTGCTTCTAATTTAATAGTTGAATAAAATAGAATTTATTGAACAATATTAAAAATTGTCAATAAAGTATTATTTGGTAAAAGGCAGAAATTAAGTGGTTTCACTTTGATATCATTTATGAATAAGTTGTTTTTGTGGAATTGAATATAATAATATTATTACAAACTGATATTTTGTAATGATACTTAAGAAAAAAAGCTAACAGAAATATTAATCTTTTAAAGAATGTGTTTACTATCTTGTAATAAGTTGACAAGTTGACAATAATTAAATATTTTTTTAATTTTTAATTTATATTATATAGATAATATAAATTATTTTGTTATTGACTTAATTCCAAAATAAACTTAATTAAATATATACATATATATTTATTTATTTAAGTAAATAAACCTTATTTCTTATATAATACTATATGGAAACCATGATGTGCTATAGCCAATATCTCTCTACAAAATGGTATAAAATGGAAAGATAAATCTCCTAACAACATAATCAAGAACAATTAAACAATTTCTAAACCAAATCCACAAAAATCTCCATCAATACAAGAATAAAAAACAACAGTTGACCTACCTACCTTAGTCACAGACACCTATATTCAAAACAACCACAACTTTTCTAAATATATTATTAAACTAATCCAAAGCTATTCCAATCTTATTTCTTCCAATATTAAGTAGGTAAACATAGCTGCTCAGTATCACTTGACAAGATATATTGTTTTAAAATTTATTTTCAATATAAGTTATTTGATTTTTGTAAGCAAACTAGTATTAAACTCACTGTATTTACAAATGAGAGATGTTGTTTTTTTTTTTTTTTTAAAGTGTACCAGCAATAATTGTCTGGCTAAGTATTTATTCCTAATAATGATGTTTACATATATCTTTCGATATTACTATCTAGGACTATACTATAATGTATCAGTTGTCAATTATACTTAACACTTATCAGGATTGCTCCAAATAATGATGTTTGCTGTAGCTTGTTCCTAACTATATTAGATATAGAGGCTAATCTACTGAACAAAGATAATCCTTTGTTGAATCAGTAGTGTACATTTTCACTAATAATTGGACAGCTTTATTTCTAACTGGAGAGGAATTAAGGGAAAGTTGAAAGAAGACACTAGGGGTAATATCTATAGTGAATAAAACTACATGATCACTGCTTGTTCTATCGGGATAAATACCTTTACTACTACCTGCAGTTGGACTAATCATTTAATTTCTTATCTGTTCAATAATATCCAAGAATATTCAAAGTACTTATAATTAGTGCTTACCGCCTGAAGACCAACTTATACATTGCAGGAAACAGAGCTTATAGCCAGAAGTCTTCTTAGGATAAGTACCACCAGACTGGTTTATTACTGGATTGGGATGAGACTAGGGCAAAAATCTGTATGAAAGATGCCAGATATTAGGGAAAGGATTATCAAACCTACTTGTTAAAAGCGAACACCTTATATATCTTGCCACTTCTGACGATTATCATAATACCAACCAGACAATTGTTGCGCCATGACACCTTTTCAGGAGATTACAATCCCAATTTCCTATTGGATCAGCATGCAAATGACTTCTTATAGGAAACAGGACTTAACAGGTTATGGACCCAGATACTATTTTTAATTTGGCTCAATCAATTTTACCTGGAGTTGAATTGGTATCTTGTGATCTAACCTGTGAAATGTTAACCACTACACTATAAACCCATAGGTCTATAAGAGATGTTGTTTCTTTTACGATGTATACTTTTAATATACAAATTAAATAAAGAAATGATGTTTATCTACAAAAAAAAAACAGCCTTATTTCTTTATTATTATAAAAATTTTAAGAGTTTTACATATAAAAAGTAATAACATTTTGTATATAACCAATTGATTAGTAGATCTAATACTAGTTTGCCTATAGAAACTATTTAAGCAATATGAAAAATAAATAATAAAACCAATATATATTCTAAATAATATTGAGCAGCTATAAATATCTATTCAAGTTTATATATAAAAATATAAGAAATTGAAAATTGAAAAAAAAAATATTAAACAAAAAAATAAGTATATTAAAACTAATTGTAAAGCTATAAATGCTTTGAATAAAATTACTAGATATGTTATGCTGGTAATTTCATTTAATTGAAATACAATAGTTGTACTTTCAGAAATAATTAAGCTACTGTTCAAAGTATACAACAGTATTAATAATATATCTTTTTAATAGCTAACTAGTTGTGATAGTATTGTTGTTATAATAATATAATTTGTGATTAATTTGTTTATTGGTAATATGATTTTGTTTTAATTGTTGTTACCATAAAAGATTTTGTTTATACTAATCAAAATGTAATGTTTTGATTATACAGATTTGTTTGAAAGATTAATGATATTTAATTGATTAAATTTGAAATATTGATCAATTAACAGAAGTAAACTAATTGCAATTTTTTGATGAAAAATTTTTTAAATAGAATTTTTTGGTTTTTAATAACATAGCAAAGTATGCTAAGTAAGAAGTGAACATTGAATATATTGTTAATGCTCTAAGTTAATAATATAAACAATTTTGATATAAAATCTAGTATTTTGAGATGAAAAGAAGTTTTTCAAACAAAAAATATAATTAATTAAAAAGATTTGTATATTGAAAAAAAAAAGAAAATAAGAAGAATTTCAAGAAAGATTTATAAAAAAATAATTGTTACAGGTTTTTTCTTATGCAATCCAAAGAAAAAAACAAAGTCTTGAAACTTGTTTTTTTTTAATCAAAGATTCTATTCTAATGTATCAATATACTTCTTTAGTTTTTTTAAGGCTCTTATAGTAAAGAAAAAGAAAGTATAAAAAATTTTTGGATATTGAAAGGCAAAAAAATATTTTTTTCTTTAATTTTGAAAACATATTACTATAAAAGAAGAATTTAAAAAAATATATATATAAACTTAATTAATTTTTTTCCCATAGTCAAACAAATGTATACTGTTTATTAAATCTTTACAAAAAACAAATAATATAATATACATCATATTGTATAAACTATTCTACTATCTTGAATACACATCTTTGACTAATGTCTTTAAATGTAATGGTTTAAGTAAAGGAACATGTTGGTCATTAATAGTTTATCATTATTAAAGGAAAACTTTATTAATGGAGAGTGAAGCAGACAACTCTAAAGATAATTAAAGAAAAAATACAGCCTTTAAATACATGTTTTTCCAATATAAATAAATAGAATAAAATATATAAAGAATAATATACATATAATATTAGTGGTTCTCCTGGAAGATCATATGAATTAATAAAGAAAAATAAAATAAAATAAGATAATAAATAAATGATAATGTTAATCAAATATATTAATAATATCCTATAATCCCTTGATATCAATTTCTAATTTATAACACATGTTAATTAGTAAAATCATGTTAAATTAATAATTACTATAAGTTTCAGGTTTCACATCACTCTGAAGCTTTGGGATTGGTGGATATCATGTGACTTCGGATATGTGTTTTAGTCTAATCATTAGTGTTCTTCGGCCAGAAGTCTAAATCCTTAATTATTAAGAAATTGGTGTTAACAATGTCTTTTGGGTCATTAATAAATGATGTTTCTCTTATCAAAATACTCATAGTCTCTTAAGATTGTTTGAAAGATTGTCATTTGACTTTTCAAAGAAAATCGTGATTTTTGCTGGACGTCTATATATTTGTTATATTAAATATGACTTTAGATATGAAAAAAGTTGCTCACTTTATCATTTACTTGCTTATAGAGTTCAATTCTAAAGGTTATTGCCTGTGGTTAATCACTACAATTCATCTTTTTAAAATTTAAATTATTTTTTATATTCCTAACTATTTTCTCTCTTTTTTAATCCATTCTTAAATCAAGGTCTTGTTTTGAATTTATGCAGAGAAATCTTTTATATTGTCTTCTTGTAGCTCTTTTGGACTTGTTTCCTCCTATTTGAAATCTCTTGATTTCCTTTTCTTTTTCCTGGTTTTATATATATCTTTCCTCTATATCTATATATTTTGGATTTTCTTCCTAAGTTCTGCAATCTGACGCATTTGTTATTTCATAGTTTTTTTTTTTTTTTATTGCAAACAAGCATTAAATGCGAGACTTTATTTAAATAAAAAGTATTTACTGTCATTACATTAACAATTTTTACATGGTAAATTAATTGTAGCCTATCGCAACAAATCTATTGAAACCAGGTACCACTATGAGAGGGGCTCGCGACAATAGTGCTGAATGGCTAATGCCTGTTCAGAACAATGATACTACTGCTGGGTAAATATTGACTTGTCAGTATAATTATATGATCTAGTTGTTAGATTTAGAATTGTATTAAACATTGAATTGCTATTTGCTTCTATGTTTGGTAATTTTGCGGTGTGAGTTTTTTTCCACTTTATTCCAGATGCTGGCGATGTAGTTGCTGAGGTGAAGTGTGCTTTCCAGGCCTTGTATAAAATTTTGAGAGTGTAATTAGATATGTCTTCTTTTTTTTGAAGGAGGTTGAATGGATGATTGAATTTGCTGATTACTAGATTTAATAAGTTGTCATCTGTTAACTTGAATATACTAATGAAGTCGGTAGCTTTAATGCTTTTGGGGTTTAGCTCTAAAATTAAGTTTTCAAGTTTGTTTTTCTTTTTGTTGATTAAGGGTTTGTTATGGATACAGGAAAAGATATGTGGTAGGTTCTCTGAGTATGCGTCATATCTTGGACACATGTTGTCAGGGTAGAGGTTGGAGTAACATTTATGAAGTTTGATTCTGGTTAAAAGTTGGTTTGCAAGAAGTTTTGTTCTGAATGTTGATAATGCCTTGTATTTTGTTTGATCAGATGTTTTTAATTTGTTGTTGGCTTTGATAATGGTTTCCAATTCCATGAAAGATGAAGGTTTGTAGGATGCCGATTAACTAAGAAAGATATCGAATAGATTGATGTAGTAGTTTATAAACTTTATCCAGTGTGTGATGCTTGTGGCATAAGTATTGTTAATTAAGGGTGAGGATGTAAATGTGGAAGAGAAACATTGGGGAATTGGTGAATTGATGGCAGGAAGAGTTAGAGGTGGTGGTTGATGATCTTTTAATTTGTACCAAGAAGTATTGATGTTATTTGCTGCTATAAGGGTGATGCATTCGTTGATGAGTCTGCTGTAAAGAATTTTCACTAATCTATTTAAGTACTCGGAAGTTTTTAGATCAGGGATTTTGTTAAGATAAATTTTGAGTGATGAACGAGTTGGGAGATCAGTAATTGTTTGAAGGAGTACTGGCCAAAAAATGCTCCAGAAGTTAGGGTGCAAGGTATAAGTTAGAGTGTTGACTAGTTTAGAGACTGACAATGTGTTGTTGCCTTTGTTATGGTAGAGAAATATGTTGATGGGTTGGTCAGATGACAAGGGAGGTGAGATAATTATCTGTGGGTTGGTTCGTGGTAGACTTGAGAAGAAGTCCGAGAGCTCTTAAATGTTATTGAGAAGGTAGTTTGAATTTGCACGTATAGTATGCCAGACAGACTTGAGGTTAGAGATATTCATTTCTTTAATGCATGGTTGAGTTGGACATAAGCAGGGAATTATATTTTTGTTGTCCAGCTGGTAGTGTAGGCCCTTGATAGTTGATAAAGGAATAGCATTTGTACAGACTTTAATAAGATCGAAAGAATTATTAGACGGAAAGGTCCAGAATTTGATGTTAGAGCTTTTGGGAAGAAAGGTTGAGTCACCCTTAATTGTCGGAGATATAGATAGAATGGAGAAAAACCAGGTAGGAACTGGATCAGGGATTATGTGGCCTCTATGTGTGTGTATCTCTTCCCATGAAAATTTAATATTTTGTTTGTAAATGTATATGTTGTGAATAGTTTTGATATTGGTATAGAATAGAGAAAGGGCAACATGTTTCTTGAGCCTGGTAGTTAATCCTATAGAATGTTTGTGGTTATTTAAATTGAGGGGCAAGGGAATGAACAGATTCTGATATTATATTTTCTTGTTAGAATAGCTGCAGAGGTAATCCAGAACTCTTCGAAATAGTAAGGAAAGCAGATTGAATAGCACCAGATTGCTTGTGCGGCCTGTATCGACGTGATCTCTTTTAAGGTGAATAAAATAATTTTGTGGTTAATAAGTTTGATAGTGAGGATTTTGATTGCAGTTAGATCGTGATGATTTTGAAGTTTGACTGTGTTGAGGCTAGCATAAGAGTATAGAATTTTGTTAGAGATGGTGTGCTCGATGCCTAATTTTGTTTTTATGGGTTTGTTCATTTGTCTCTGAAGGGCAGTTATCTCCCCTTCTGATGATACAGCAGCATTGATTGCATAGTCTAATTGTGCTGGTATAATCCAGTGGGAAGCTTGTTTAGTTATTATACCATTCCATCCTTTTTGTGATGCAATAGCATTGATAAATTTTCGGATTTTTTCTGAAAGCTTGGCTATTATGGCAGAGGATGATGATTTTCCTGATAGGTAAACACCTAGATATCTAATGCCTTCTTCATATGGTCTGGGGTGAATCTTGACACTCTCAACGGTAAGAAATTGATTCCTTTTTAGGTTTCTTGTTCTAAGGTAGGTGATTAGTTCTGTCTTTTTTTGGTTGCATTTGGTAGGGTTTAAGAGCAAAAAGGAGCAGAAAATATTTGTTGTCTCTTGTAGGGCTTGTATGCTTGAGCTGGTAAGGGCGACATCGTCCATATAGGCAAGGATCTTGGAAGTTGCTTAGTGTGAAGCTATTCTTGTAACCATGAGATCATAAAAAATGGTCCATAATAATGGAGACAGTGTTTTGCCTTGATCTAGACCTTTGCTAACTGTAAGAGGATTGGACAGATTGTAGTACGTTATTATTTTTAGTTCTCTTTCATTTAGGAGATTGAGAAGTAGTGAATTGAATTTTGTTGGGAGTTTGATTTGTTCCAGAGCTTTGTTAAGGCTAGGAAGGTTTACAGAGTCAAAGGCTTTAGAAATATCAAATGATACAACCCAGATTTCTTTGTTTAGATTGTTTGCTGTGTTGATACTTGAGGTAATTATTGCAATAGATTCAGTAGTACTCTGGTTTTTCAGGCCAGCATAATTAGATTCTGAGATGGCTTTGTATTCCAAGATTTTGGTAGCAAGTCTGTTGTTAATAATCTTTGTGAAAATCTTTCTACTGGTCTCAATGAAGGATATTGGATGAGTATTAGTGAGGTCATGTGACCAAACTAACTTCTTTGATAAAAAAGTAATCACTAATTGTTTCCAAAATTTGGGGACTTGACTTGTTGAGAGTGAGGTGTTGAACAAAGTTTTTAAGTGTTTTTTTGCTGTTGTGCCAATATGGGCCTATGCTTCATAGGGAATGAGAGTAAGTCCAGGAGCCTTATGTTTAGGCAGGCTGGCAAATACCTCTTCCATTTCTAAGTATTAAATTGTTGATATAAGATCAAGAAAAGCATTGTTAGGAATGTGGTTGAGTGGTTTGTAGTGGTCATCCTATTTGTTGTTTAGAAAGAAAGATTTAGGATCTAGTATTCTCTTGAAGTGGTTGGATATAATGGTTGTGAGCTCATCTGGATCATCGTGAAGTTGGTCATCATCACCTATGAGTATTGAAAGGTTGAGAGAAGGTTTTAGATCACCTAATACTTTTTTGAGGGCATTTTTGGGTCTGGATCAAAATCTATGATAATTTGATTCTATTCCTTTTTGTATTTCTTGGGTAATGATATTGTTGAGTTTGGCTAGTTTTTCTTTAATCATAATTTTCATTAGTTTTTTGAGATCTTTGGTACATGGGGGTTTATTAGTAATTCTTTGGAGAGCTGCAGCTATGATTTTTGGAAGCTTTGGAGAAAAATTATTGTTATTATGATTGTTTTTGCTTTTGTTAACTGCTTTTTTTATGGCTTTCAGAGCTCTTGTATGATGTTTAAGGAGATCGATGTTTTGGGTGGAAGGTGTATATGTTCTTTTAGGAA
Source organism: Acaulospora morrowiae (assembly GCA_910591835.1). Taxonomy (NCBI): domain Eukaryota; kingdom Fungi; phylum Glomeromycota; class Glomeromycetes; order Diversisporales; family Acaulosporaceae; genus Acaulospora; species Acaulospora morrowiae. The sequence goes on along the minus strand of CAJVPV010001531.1, from coordinate 7,314 downwards.
TATTGTTATTGAGTGAGTTTTTGACAATGTTATTAATAGTATCCCAAGTTGGAGTGCTAATAGTTTGGCAGGCTAATTCGATGTCCTCCTGAAATGCTTTGATGTTTTCTGGATTGGCTTCTTTGAATTGATAAATACTGGTATTAAAGCTGACTCTGCTGGGTTTGTACTCGAACCAGTCCAGAATAGATGTTACTTGTTTGTAATCTGAGTTTATGACTATTTGATCATGAACTTTATAGGAAAGGATTTTGCTCGCTAGATTGCTGATGATCCACATTTGATCGATTCTGGAGGCACTGTTGCTGGTATAGTGTGTGAATTGGTCTTCTTTGTTTGTTACTTTGGCTATGTCAGTGAATTTGTTAAGGTAGCAATAGATATGTCTCTTGTGTGTAGACATTAAAGCATTGATGTGTGGGGCATACGCAGGGTAAGTATTGAAATTACCTGAGAATATTATATGCTTGCTGGAATGTTCTTTGATAAAGTTTTTAAGTGTCTTGATTGTTATTTTCCTTGCATCTGGATCGTGAGGAAGATAGCATGAAATGATGACTATATCTACTTTGGGTTTGAATTTCAGGTGAGTGGCACATCAAAATTCATTGAGGATAAATGTTTTGAATATGTGATTTGAGATTGTTTTGGTAAGAAAGATTGCTGCACCATTGCTGGCCATGGCAGTGGAAAAGCTAGAGATGATAGTAATATTATTTAATGTTGTGGATAGTGGATTTGATATAGTAGCTTTAGTTTCAGAACAGCAGAAAATATGTCTTTCACTGGTTAGGGCTTTGGTCAATTCCCAACACTTTCCTTTGTCATTGAGTCCTTGGACATTAAGTGTAGAAATCGTGATGAGATTTTTAAGATTGTTTATTGTTAGAGATAACTTGGTTGTGTATTTTGTAGTTGGTATTAATGAGGTGGATATAGGTGAGGAAATTATTGAGTTAGGTGAAAATGATTGACTTGAGTTGGATGCTGTTGTGTTCATATTTATATAAGTTAGGGGAGGAGAGTCAAGTCTGGGTCAGGTGACTCTGGTTCAATAATAAATTCGGCAGGTAGTTTCTTGAAGTAAAAAAGTTTTTTAAGCAGTTTAATTTTGTTAGGGAGGGTTCCGTTCTCAATTATGGGGAGTGTTTTTGTAGATTTTTCAGTTGAGTGCTTCTTGTGCTGCGGTTAAGTTAGAGAGGTTGGGCAGGATGGGTGAGATCCATTCTCGTGGAATATCTCCCAAGTAGTTGTCCTTGATTTTCTTGATTGTGAGTTCTAATTCAGAGTGGTTTCTATTTAATTTGTCACTTGTGATACCCAGTTCCTCTTCGGCTTGTGAGAACTCAGCTGAAATGATGGGTTTCTCTGATTGGGTTAGACCTTCTTTGATCCATTTGGGGCCTAAAAGAAGTTTGAAGAAAAACTTGTTTCTGAGTTGTTTAATAAATTCTTTGACCTTATCTTGTTCAATAATAGGTAAGATGTTGCCATTGTTTTTATTGTACCAGTGTGCTGATGGTAGGGGTCACTTAGGTTTGATAAAGTCTTGTAGCAGTTTCTTCACTGCATACATATCGTTTCTTAAGATTTTAACTGCTGCTTGGATCATTTCTGGATCATTGTCGACAGGGAAATAGAAGTGGAGGTATTCAGAAAGGTTTATATATGATGGAGGAAGAGGTTATTTGGGTGGGGGTAGATTGAAATAAGAATGGGGTAATTTGCTTGGGACATAATAATGATTTTTTAGTTTGCCAACAAGTTTGCATAGATTTCTCAAGTCAGCTCTACTGGTAAGGAAAAAGATACCATGGAGTTCACTTTTGAGGTTAGTCGGATTATCTGGAAGATTTGGTTTTTGTACAAAAAATGAGGGTGGGAGTAGATTAAAGTTATAATATGCTCTGAGGCATTTAGTCACTTCTCTTGTGAATTTTGGTGAAGTAATGGGGATGGTTTTAGATAGTTTGATTTTAATTGATGCTGGGACGTTGCTTGGTGACTCAGGAAGGTTTGGTAGTTTTATTTTGATGAGTTCTTCACACTTGTTATACAATTCTTGATAATCTATTTTTGTAAGTATAGGGTCAAAGAAAAAGTTGAAGCCATATTCCAAGAGTTAATTGACTTGCCAGAATTTTAATTTTGTGAGTTCTGTTGATCTGAGGTAGGCAGCAAAGAGTGCTTTGTTAATGATTATTTGAATTTTTTTTCTGGTGGTTCTGGTGATATAGCCAATGTTGTTCACTTTAAGATAGTTTGCTTTAAACTCATTTTCAATTCTTTCATATTCAAGTTGGTATTTGCCTTTGGTTTGTTCTCTTTTGGTAAAAGTTCTAAAAAAATCCTTGTCTTTGTGACCGATTTTTGTAAAAATAGCTTTTAATGAAGATTTAGGAAGATCTTTAGAGTCGTCTCTAATTTTTATGAAGAGTTTAAGTATATCCTTTGGGGTTCTGGGACAGTTAGTTATTTCTTCACAGTAAGAAAGAATCTTGGTTTGTTCATTTTCAGGAGTGGTGTCACAGATGTCATTTTCAAGTTGGCTGGTGGTTGAGAGTGATATTGTGGCTTTTGTTTCATCAGCTCAGGAGGAGATATTGGTTGTGGGTTGTGAGTGTGGCTTATTATGTGTAGAAGAATCATCAATTTCCATTTCAAAAGAGTTTTGTGTGTTGTGTTGATTGGTGCTGTTCTCATGCAGGGGTGCAGTAGTGCCTGTGTTGCTAGTTTCAGATTCATGTGAGTACTGCATTGAGTTATTGTCGATAGGTGGTACAGGTTCAGGGTAGATGCAGGGATTGTCACAGAAGAAAAATCAGATTGCATGCTATTGTCATCGATTATTTTCTTTGTGAGTGCTGGTGTGTTTGGAGGAGGTAAAGGCATCCTGGTTTTTCTTTCAAGAGTTAAGTTTTACTTTCTTCAAAGGTAATGATGTTGAGTTTCTCCCAAGGAATATGTAGGCCATAGTTGAGGTCATGTTTCATGATCTCTCTCATGATGTCCATTCTATCCTCATCTGTAAGTTGGAAAGTGTGTTGAAATTCCATAAATGAGTTTAAGTCTTCTAAGGGCATTGGTTCAGGCATAATTATAGTAACAAGTGTGAGTATAGGTGATATTCTAGTTCTTTGGTAGTCTTCAAAGGTAGTGCTAATGATATTGAAACTTTCTAAGTTACTTTGTAGGGAGCGGACAGCTGTTATCCAAACTTTTGGACAGTTTTTCAGTCTGGGAAGGCGAATTGATTGAGCAGAAGTAGAGATATGGATTTTATTTGTTTTAGTATTTCTGTAAATGATAATAGCTTGGGGCTTTTAATATTGGTTACAAGTACGTCAAGGAGAACATGTTTGTGATTAGTTGCTTTATCCTTAGAGAGGGAAGGCTTTACAGGGTCTTTTGCTTTTTTTTTCCAAGAAGAAATTTTGAGTTTCCTAATTTAATAATTTTTTTGTGATGTAGATGCATTTGGAAAAGAGTTTTTTGTTATTTCATAGCTTTTTCTTGACTTGCTTACAAATATTTCTTGAAAGCTTCTTTGGTAACTGCTTTACTTTGCTTGTTTTGATTTTGACTTTGGTCATTGCATGTATTCTTTTTGAAATGTCTTCTTTTAAAGAAATCCTAAACACAAGTTTATAATCTTTATACCTGTGAATAATTTATACCTATACTATCTTTGTAAAAGCTTTTATATTGTGATTTACTTGTCTTGTATTTCTTCTATATTAGAATTTTCCAACTATTTATTAAATAGCCAGTTCTGGCTATAGCTCTTAATTATACTATTTCAATATCAGTTCGATATCAGTTCAATATTTAAATTTACTATAAAAACATACAATTAGGTCACAACTTATATATTAAATTTACTATAGATCAGTACCATTTTGATATTATTTTGATACCAGTTCAGTACTTTTTGAAACCCTAGTTCTGACTTTTATTCCATATTTCTTTGCATATTTCTATGATACTGTTGCAAGAGAAGAGATATTCCAGGAATTCCTTTTCTTGTTAACAATATAAGCATTTGATCAGATTTGCATATTTCATAAAAAATCTTTTGGTCATGTTTATTCAGAAGGTTTTTTCTCAAACTTGTTTAAGATGAATTAATGTGGATATACTGGTTAGACTCATATTGTATAGCCTATTCATGAAGTTGGAGATCTGGTTTTCTGCTTGCATTTTCTCGATACTTTTGATATTATAGATCTTTTTGTGGATAGCTGAGTTGGGAATTGTTAAAACCAATCCTACTACTTTCTTTAGAATCTTTTTTAACTGTACTGTTAGATGTATTCTAATTTAGAAAGCAGTATTGCATTCAGTATTCTATATGTGGAATAAGCACTCTATTAAGTATGTACTCTATATACTTGTCTGTTACTTTTTTCTTTTGAAGACTTAATATGATTGCTATAATTTTATGCTTAATTTAATAGATTGTGTCTTTGGTATGTCCCTTGTTTTCTATCCATATTCCTAGAAATCTGATAAAACTGTTACAATTACTTTTGATTACTTTTTGTTATTTACTTCAATTTTAATCATATTTGGTCTTTTGTTATAATTGTTTATTGTGATCAATACCAATTTGTTACCGTTAATTTGGAAATAATTAGTTGCATGAAACCACTTGACCCTTTCTAGAATGTTTCTCCTATCTTTTTCAGATCTAACAATCCATATGGTATTATCCATATATGCTATAGCAGCTTGCTAAATGAACAGTTGTATAGACTTATTCTTGCTATGATCAGTTTTCCATTCACAGTTTATAGAATAATCCAATCTTGTATTGTCCTGAATTTCACATAATAAGAAGTTATAAAAGATATATCATAGTAATAGAGAAATTGTTTCTCCCTGATCTATTCCATCTCCTGCTATAATTTTTTTTGTTATTCCTACATCTGTAATTATTTTCAGTGATTTGCCAATAAAAGAATTTAAGATAAGTGTTATAAGATTTTCTGGAATTTTGATTTTTTGAAATATTTTCTATAGTATTTCTAAGCTGATTGTGTTATACACCTTGGCCATGTCTTGAAATAGTATTCACAATTTCTTCTTTTCTTTTCTGGCCTCTTCACATATATTATTTAACAAGTGAATGGATTCTGAAGTGCTTTCTTCAGATAGTCCTGTGAAGTTGGAGCCCTTTAGAATATTATGTCTTTTACATATAATGAATAATTGATTAGTGATAATTTTGATGAAGCACTTTTATAAGACATTCAGAAGGACTATAGGTCTAGTGTTGCTTAAGTTGCCTTGCTATTTTTTTTTCTCTGAAATAAGATAGAATAGATTTTTCTTTCATGCCATTGAAGTCACACCATGGATTAAATATATGTTTATAAGTTGACATAGTATTTTTTTTATTCTGTCTTTAGTTTCTTAAGTATTTCATATTTGATCTTGTTAGGTCCTGCTGCTTTATTGTTGGAAAGGTCTTTCAGTACTTCTTTCAACTTATTTTTAGAAATAGTGTTCATTATCTCGTTATACTATTTCTCTTTTTTTTCAGCTTTTGGTGCATATTGTTTATTTTATTTTTTGTTTAGTAGCTCAAAGTTGTTGTCTCATTTCTTGAAGGCTTTTTTGTAATATTTTTCTGTTTGATATAGGATTTCTTCTTTGTTTACTGATATATACTCTCTTTTTAGTTCATCTTGAATATGGATTCTGTTTATGATTATTTTGTTTCTGAAGTTGTTCATTAGGTCTTGTACTATTTTTCTTTGGTTCTCTTTGAGGTTTTTATATTTTTCTTGAATTGCTTGCTTGATCTCTGTATTGGTTCTACTTCTTTTTTCATTAAGACATATCTTTTTCAAGAAACTGTCTATTTCTTTGAGTTGAAGAGCTAGTGTGTCTTTCTTTTCTTCTTCTTCCAGAATTCTAGCTAACTTTTGAGTAAATTGGAAAATTAGAGCTATTGGAGCTATATTTTAGTTGATTTTGTTATATTTCTTTTATAATTTTTGAACTTGCAATGATTTTTCTATAGGATCTTTAAAGTTAAACTGACTGTTAAGGATTTTGGTAATTAGATGGTAGCTACAAAATGCAAGTTGTTTTCTTTGACTTTTCTTATGTTTGCACAGTTTGACTATTTCTCTTGCTGTTTTTTTTCCACAGTATAATTAATTAAAGGCTGTGGTTATTAAGATTTTTTCAAATATCTTCCATGAGTCTTGAATTAGTTATATACAGTACATCTGTCACTAATTGTCTGATTAGCATTTATTGTATGGACTAAGGCTATAATATCACTTTGTTGAAGCTTTTGATCAATCTTGTATATATACTTTTTTCATTATAATTTTGTTGTTTTAGAGATGTTAATTATTTTTTCTCTATAGGGCTTGGACTTTTTTATATTTATTTGGTAGTTTTGAAATAAGGCATCTCATATAATTTGAGTAGATAGCATAGTATGATTACTGTTGAAGATTGAGCAAAAATCATTGTTGTTAATTGAAGCATGTTGTTTGCTATACCATAAGATCTTCAGATATAGTCAATTCTATTAGAGCTTATTTTGTTTTTCCAAGTATGTTTAGTCTTTACAGATTTCTATAGTTGTTATAGATCAGAAAGGTTCTAATTGTCCATATGGTTAAATAATTCAATTTCAAGATTTCAAATTTGATGAATTCTTGTATATTGTTTATTGTTTTGCGATCTGTTCTTGGATTAAGTGTTGCATTGAAACCACTCATTATTATGATTTAATAGTTTTTTTGTAAGTAGATCTATAATAACTTCAGAATCTTTTTCTGTAGTTCTTGACTTTTTCTCTTATTACTATGTAGGTATATTTGAACAATCCATGTTTTGTGGCCTTTGTTTAATAAATTGATTGCTACCCAATAACTTTCAATTATATCTATTGATGTTATATATTTTTTGTTATTTTTATGAATTAGCAGTAGAACTCCTGTGCTTCTTGGATTGTCTAGCTCAGTGCTTGAAATATATTTGAAGTTTTTTTGGTTTGAGAAAGTGAAATATTGATTTTCTTTGAGAGCTTGGTCTTACACAAACTTAAAATATCGATTTTCCTTTCTAACAATTCTATTATTAGGTTGGTTTGATCTGTGTCACATGTGATTTCTCTAATGTTGTATGTACAGTCAGCACGGAAAGTGACACCCGATTTTTATAATAACTCAAATTTAAATTTGTCACTTGATTTATTCAATTTATATAGTATGTACTGTTAAAGTGAAAAATAAACTATATAAATAAGGAGAAAAATAAAAGTAAAATGAAGTAGAATATAAAAAGTAA
>CAJVPV010001530.1:0-15571 GCA_910591835.1 Acaulospora morrowiae | reverse complement strand
ATGTCCCTTTTGAAGGGACATAATTATTTATTCATTACTTTAATAGGGACATAATTCAAAAAATACTTGAATCAAGTAGCCTAAATTGCAAAAAATCTTTATAGATAGTTTTTTTTTGATCTTATATTTTAAAAAAAACTTTTTTAATAGTAAGGAACATTTGAATTATATCCTCGCCTTTAATTTAGGAACCTATCTTTAGCTGCAGCACCTTTATATGAAAAGATAATCACAACTTAATCACTTTCAATACTATTTTGCCTATTGAATATCAAGTTATATTTGAGAAGTAAGCATATTAGTTTTATTTATAACTTGGAGGCAAACCTGTATAAAATGACTGTAGCACCTTTATATAATTAGGTATTCAAATTAATTTCTAATTAGTTAAATGCCATTTAAGACTATAATAGGTTTTAAATTTATTTTTATTATATTTCTTAAGTGGTATTAAGAAGTTTAGAAATGTGACTCTTTTGTAGATCTTGCATTTAACTCTTCTTAGCAAAAAGATATACAGTATATGTTATGCTAATTATATTATAAATCTTGTAATTGCAAGTCTAAAATTATAATAATAAAATAAAGCATAGTAACTATTTGCTTTTTCAAAAAAAAAAATATTATAAATATTAATATTAATAGAATTGTGACATATTAATCTTAATACAATTTAAAAAATAAGTTGATAATAATAAATGAATATGGAATTTATTAATATAATACAATATACATTTAAAATAGTTTATAAATAGTAAGCCTTATAATAAAAAAAAAACTTTTTTTCATTTCTCTTAAATTTTGAAAAACTTTTCTTTTTAGAAAACTTTAATAAAACAAGTTGACAAGTTTTGTTAAATTATTATTTTCTTTAAAGAAACTTTTTTTTTCTTTTACTATTATTAAGGATAAAAATTCTTTTTTAAAAAAAAAATCTAGTTATTTTCTTTTTATTATAATATAGGAAGTTTGATGAATAGAAGGTCAAATCTTGAATTTATTAAATAAAAAACCAATTTTTCTTCTTTAAAACAAAGAGTTACCTTTGTCAAAATTAATACAATATTTTTTTTTTTTTTTTAAGGCTAAGTTGCAATATATGTATGGATTTATTAATATTTCAATTATGATCACAATTACCTATACATGAACGGTCTACTAGCTATTGCTAATTTAATACAATATTTCTTTTTATACTTTAAAATTCTATTATATATGAATTAACTTTAAAAGTTTGATTATAAAAATTCAAACTATATAAGAATAAAACTTTTGATTAAATTCTTCAAAACCAAATACTTTGTAAATAAAGTTTGTATGGAGAAAGACTCTTGGTTTAATATCTTTTTTTTTTATATATAAAAACATATTTTTTTTACTTTTTTTTTTCTTTATAACAAAAATTGAAATAAGTTTATTTCTATCAAAAGATTGATATTACATTCCAACCAATCACATTTTACTAAAATTATATTAATAATAATAATAATAATAATAATAATCAATAATAACTTATTATATGTTAATATTAAATAAACAACTTCAAAAAGAACAATAATATAAACTCTTTCTATTGATCCTTTTGTCAATCCAAAAAACAGATGTTCTCAAAGGACTTTTTTGTCTTTATAATAATAAAGTCTATATATTTTCCTTAACAATACTATTTTTTTAACCAAAAACTGTTCAACTCTTTTAGGAACCAATCACATCATCAGTTTAATGTTGCGTGACTGGAAACATATGAAGAGTACATGTCTTGTTTACTTTTTCTGAGGCTGATGTGATCAACCAATCTGTGGCCTTAACCAATCATCTTTCAGGAGATCCAGTGTAACCAAAAATTCAGGATCAAATTGAGATAGGCAAAATTTCCCAGAAAAACCAGAAAAAAGGAAGCACACTTGAAAAAAAAGATGAGAGAAGCCAAAGAGATGATAAAAAGACTGGAAACTTCTTTGTTTTTGTTTTTTTGAATTCTTGAATCTTTTGGGAGTCTTTAGGAATATTTTTTTTTGTCAGTTTTCTTCCTAGAAAGATGTTTTTGCCATAGATCTTTTAAGTAGGTTTCTTGTATTTAGTCACCAAAATAAACAAGAAAAGTGGTTTGAAAAGAAAAAATAAAACAAGTGGTAGCTTCTGCTCGCTCTGCTGATTAAGGAACCAGTGTTGTTAAGAAATGTGTATAGACTTTATTATTATAAAAACAAAAAGTTTTTTGAGAATGTCTGTTTTTTGGGTTGGCAAAAGGATCAGCGGAAAGAGTTTTAAATTCAAAACCTATATTATACCTTAAATAGTATCTAATTATTTAGAGAATTTGATTATCTAATCACATAAAGATACTGCAGTCACTATATATAGGTTGGCCTTCAAGTTATAACTAGAATTGATATACTTGCTTTTCAAATATGATTTTATATAAAGCAAACAGAATATATGTTTCATCTTATATTTCAGTTAAATAACTTGTTCAAATAACTAAATAGTTATTACCTTAACTAGGATATCACTAATAAAGATTGATCTTTTATCTGACTATCTAGTATTTGACTTTTTCTATTCTTTTAGAATTATAGAAGATTATAGATTATTTAAATCTATGACAGTTATTTATATTTACAACAAATATGAAAGGAAATAGTCATTCTTTATAAAAAGCTTTATATATATAACTGTATTATTTAATATTTAAGTAAGACCCAACATAAGTATAAAACAAGAGAAGATAAAAAAAGAATGTTTATATATATAATAGTTGTTGTTAAGAAAAATTGTTGGATATAATAAAATTGAAATTTTTTATAAATATTGTTACTTAACTCTATATAATAGATCTATATTGATACCAGTTTAACTTCAGGTGAAAGTGGTTGAACTGAATTAAAAATGCTATCTGGTGCCATAACCTATTAGGTACTGTTTTTTATAAGAAGTCGATTTACATGCTGATCCAGCAGGCATTAAAATTGTAATTTTCAAGAAAAGGTGAAGAGGAGTGATGATCATCCAGTTAGTGTTAAGATGATCACCAGAAGTAGGCCTATGGTAGTTAGACAATATGATATGCTAAGGAGTATGTATCTAACCTCCCTAATCAAGATTCTTCTTGTGTTTGGATATGCAGACTGGGCTGTACTTTATCCTAATCAAACTTGATTGATACTTCGTTTTCAATAGTGATTGAATTCTAATTTGAGCTATTTCAATCTAATACAAAGCTTAAATGATTTATTAGTCACAGGTGATAAGAAGTACTATGGCATATAATATGGTAGTATGAGGTGAATGTAAAAAGTAATTGGAGTACCTGGACCAATCTCCTTTAAACATAATTCTTCTTGTTTAAAAATGAATTGAGACAGGTTAGATAGTTTAAACTGATTAGCAGGATTTTTACTTCTTGTTAGTTTGCCTTTAGGTATCATGAAGATAAGTTACTATGTAATGAATGTCTAGGTATCTAGAAGAGATACTTATTAGAAATAATCTGCATAGAGTAGTATATAGTTACTGGCTTGTATGAGTCTTGAGAAGGACTTTTAATATCAATTTGTATCACAAGATGTATGTCATAACATATCAATAAAGAACACTCTCATTAAGTGAGATTTACATTTAAAAAAAAAAAAACAAAAAAACAATAGATCTATATTGATAAAGTAATGAATAAAAAACTTTCATTATTATTATCAACTTATGTTATAAGATAACTAGAATTTCTGATTTTTATATATTATTCTACTAAACTATTCAATTACTAACTTGATAATTAGTTATATTAATATTGGTTACCATATTGCTTTAGATTTTGTAGAATACAACTCTTTGGATATTTTTAAATAATAATAATTATACATTAACTTTTTAGATATATTTAGTTTTATTATCAGCAAGTAAACAATATTGGATAGACCTATAGGTCTATAGCACAGTGGTAATGCTCCATAGGTTATCAAGAGAAGGTTTAGGGTTCAATCCCACCTGGTTACAAAAATTTATTACCTTCATGATTAGTTGATCAGCTTCCAATTCATGTTGTATCCAATCAGTCGACAATCTACTTCCAAATTTAGTTAGGCTGCATAAAGATGTGACCTTTGGTCTTTCTGACGATCGCAGGCTGAAAACAGGTTGAAGCAAGGAAGGTTGCACAAAAAAAGGCTTCTGATCTAACTCCGGTATAAGCCCACAACCCCAACTGGCACGACAGACATTGTAGAACTACCTCCTATTCAGGTTGAATGACTTCCTAAATAAGTTGTATTCAATCAGCCAAATTCTTCAAACTGGCACAGCAGACTTTGTATAATGCAGGTCAAATTTCACTACCATATTTGATGTTAGCGCAATCTGGATTGGTAACTCAATTAAAAATATTAGGAAATTTTTTGAGTGGAGGAACTCTGCATATCTCCGCCGTCATTAAAGATCTTTGGAGAATCAAAAATATATATATAAATTTTGAAAATTTCCGAAAATTTATTTTCTCTGGAGATTATTAAAGGTTTTGAAAGTTATTAAAATATTACAAACATTTGCGAAAACCTTCAAAAATCTCCGGAGGAAATAAATTTTTCTGAGATTTTCGAAATTTATATATATATTTTTTTAATTGTCCAGAGATCTCTAATGATGGCGAAGATATGCGGAGATATACAGAGTTCCTCTACTCAAAAATTTCCTGATGAAAGAGTAGGGTCATAAGCCAAAAAGGTGACTACTAGGAAGGTTTTTCAACTGTTATATAGGATTTTCCTTATCTTATATTTACAAATAGGGAAGTTATAGTATAAATCAGGATATGGACTCATCTACTTGATGTAAAAAGATAATATTCTGATAAAAAGAGGCAGGTAGCTTGAGTTAATATTAGTAATATGTTAATAAACTATTCATATATAAACAATTGTAATCTTAAGTGATCTCACAATAAAGTATATGTGTGTATCACAACTTAGCACCTAAAAAAAAAAAAAAAAAAAAAAAAAAAAAAAAAAAAAAAAATTTTATAAAAAACTCTTTTTCACAATGCTTCAATTTGTAAAAAATTTCCTTTTTTGGTAACAACATGAATGGTAGACAGTAAACAGTCAGCAAGAACCTCTTCCTGGGAGAGGAGCCTATCTTAGCTTACTGTAAGGTGCATGGGGTCGATTAACTCTTTATAGAGAGGTGGATGTTTAGGGAGAGCAAAAACCTCTTCAACTGAACCTTTTGCCTTACTGAGTGAAGCCTATATAAGCAACCTCCAAACAAAGGAAAACCTTTTTACCATTTAAATACTTCACTACTTAATATACTTTAAAACCATATACAAAATCAAACACAATCTTATCTACAAGAGGCAGCATTTTATTTTTTTAGAGTTTTTGTTTTCTGCTAATGACAACTAGTACCAAATTTATTATAATCTTTTGACTAGTTCTCAGTTCTTGTCAATATTACTTTCACATTCACAAAAAACCAAAATTAGTTTACCCCACCTAAAGATCTACATTTCACAAACAACCAATCACACTTCGTTTTATCTTATTAAATCAAAACAACATAATAACCTATCGGATTGGAAGAGTATGAGATCAATGCTCTGCATGGGTTCCAATAGTATCACCAAAACAAAACCAAACTAGGAAATACTATACAACTTTGTCTTACATCCAAACACAAACTTGAAATCAATACTCTTTACAGTCAGAAGACTATCACCAATTAAAAAATCTTAAATCCGATTAACAAACCACCCATTCCAATTATTTACCTTAACTATAACAGTATCACAACAAATACTATAATAATAGAGTTGTGTCCTATATTGTCCTGTTCATAAAGCAGCCAATGTTTGACTGGAGTAAGTAATTTAAGTTTGTGACTTATTTAGAGTGGCAATAGGCTTAAGGTAGAGCCAATGCTAATACTTGCAGAAATTATTATCACTAATAATTTATCAGTTACACCTAGTAGGAAAGGATTATTATAGTAACATTTTTTTTAATAAATTCAAAATTTTTTTTTCTTTTATGTTCTTTAATATGGAGAGGATTATTCCTCCATTTATAGATAGTTTCTTCTATCTTTTCCAACTAGTGTTTTATGGAATATATCTATCTTAAGATAATATAGACCAATATTTATAGCAACATATCTCAATGTATCCCTATTGTTGTAAATTTTATACTTAGTTAACTTAATTAAATTAAAAACTATTTTTATACAATATTTTTTGCTTTAATTTGCATTTAATTTTATAATTGTTAAAAATATCAATTGTTTTATTTTTATATAATCTAAATAAATTTAAATATACATTTGACTGATTGGATATAATATATAAAGATAACAATTTTTAATTAGAAGAGTTTAAATTTTAATATATTTTTAATAATTTACAAAACATTATTACTACTACTATAGATTTATAAATATGTTGAAATCGATAGATTTTTTTATTTTTAAAAGTATTTATATAATATAGTAAAATATTTTCAAATATATTCATATAGTTTTGTATTATTATTTTTTTAATTTAATAATTTTAAATGTTTTATAAATATTAAAGATAATAAATAAACCAAAATATAAAATAAAATTTTATAAATTTAAAATTTAAGTATTTCAACATATTTCAACAATATTTATCAATAACAGATTTTTTTGTTAAAACACAGTTACAAAAATCAAGGATTAAAATTTTAACTAAAAATAAAAAGATTTTTTATTAAAAAAAATCACAAATAAAATAATTAAAGTTTATTTAAATTGATTTAAATTTTACTGTAAGTAAATTTATTATGATAAACAATTTACTTAGTACATAAAAATCTTAATTAATAAAACAAAAAATTCCGCATGAAAAATTTATATTCAATTAATAAATTTTATAATTTAAAGTTGTTCTTTATTTATTGGTGGGCACTATAAGTAATTTCTAAATGGAACAGTTGGGTCAAAATTAGATTCGGATTCAGACATAACCCGACCCGCTTCATTTTACATTAAACATAGCTGATATTCATTTTTCTCATAATAATATATAATCCCCAAAATTACAGTAGTAGCTCTATTTACAGGATTAATGAAATTTTTCTCAAATCTGAAGAAATGATATTACTGTATTTACTTTATTGCACATACCAATACAATAAAATTTAATTTAGTTAACCTATTAACTAAATTTTTTTTTGCATTTATTACAGGAATCTTCATGGCTTTCTAAATCGTTCTTTCTACTTTTCCAATCATTGATTTCATCGCGTCTCTCAAATTATCCCCCGAATCTAAGTAGATTAAAAAACATGTCAATCTTATGATGAATGTATAGCCCAAGCGATTCATTCGCAAAGTACCGATAATTTTAGCAGTTTTTTTATAACTCTCTTTATCTTAGGATTGGTTCTATTGCCTTGATTTTTTTTTGCATATTTATAATTTGTTTCACTCTAGAAGTAGCCATGAGATCATTGTTATTATATAGAGGAACTTTATATGAATAAAATTAAAATTATATATAGCCCTAAAAAAAACTTATACGATCTTTAAAGAATCACCTTTTGCCTCCAATGACGATTACAGCAAGTAAACATATTTCATTAATATCAACTGAATAATAAAGGTATAGTATTCATTAATTTTAAGTCTATTAAAAGGTAGCATCCCTTGATTTTGTTCGACAAGTAGTCTTTGTTGGCGTTCTGTTTAAAATCCATAGGATGGCATTTGACATTAAGCACAACATCCATGGCTTGAATCAAAGTACTTTGACCAGCACCACCACCCGCATACTTACAATAATTTTTCATTCAAATTCTTCTTTGTTAATCGCTCTTCATAAATCAATTCTCTTATCAATTGTTTGTCTGGCAAGGTGAGGTTGCACTCTCCAAGAAAAGACATATCCTAAACATTTTTTGAAGAATCGAGATTTTCTTAATTATAGAACTGGAACTCTAAGCAGTTAACCATTATTTCTACTTTTTTGGTGACTGAGAATATAAAAGAAAGAATTTCCCTTCACATCTTTCGATGGTGATTGTGACAAGTTAAATCAAACGGTTCGACATTAAAATCTTTTCAACTTTACAGTACAACTGCCATGTGATACCATATAAAAGAAACTTAAAGGTAATCTAAGATATTCGCCCAAGGCATTGCGATACAGACTGGTATTTTCTATGAACGATTCTTATTGATGGTTACTTTTGATATTTCTCAAATCTTCCCCATACGTAGCCGTGAGCTAAAAAAGATAATATTGTACTAGTTTTTTATACTAAACTCCTCGTCACACCAGCCGAGTATCGCCGAACATTCTTGGTACCTATCTTAGAAAATGTTATCTATCAATAGAATATTCATTAAACATCAATTCAAAAATATTTGATATCTTACATTATTTTGCATTTTGATGAACGAAATTAATGTGGGAATTATGGATGATAAGGATCTAGAATAATGTTTGTATTTGGGTAAGCGAAAAAACAAAAAAGACACCATTGTATTTTCACAATCATTCAAATAAATTTTAATAGAATTTAAGTCTTAACTAATAAACTCTTATTGCGTTACTCAGTGTCCAATATACTTGTAACTTCGTTAGTGCGACTGATAGAGAAACCAGAGCTTGGCTAGAATATTGGATTTCTAGTAGGATAAATGTTTCTTGAAGAAATTTGGAAGAGAGAAAGTTAGCAAGACTGTACTGTATTCAGAACCAGCAGCCACATTGAGAGAGATCGCCAAAAGAGTTAGAGCCTAATCATCATAATAATAATAAAAAACAACCTAGGATTACGACAGACTCACAGGTTGCGATGATAGCACTAAATGTAACCCTAAATAACTTCAGATAGCATAGTTAGCATACGATCGAATTTCATGATTTAAAGTGTAAAGTAGTAATAACCATATAACTTAAATATTTCATTGCGGTCTGCATAACCCGCAACCTGACCCGATAACCTGCGGGTCTAAAATTAACCCGACTTACTACAGTATCCAGGTTAAACCGAACCTGATCTTGAATTATGCTTAAGTCACATTAAGTCAAAAACTATTCCCCTGACTAATGAACAAAAGTTTACGTCCGAAGTAATCGTCTTAAAATAATGATATTAAACTTACATAATTTGCATTCTGTTACCAGATTTCGATGCTTGATCGATAAGATCCGTGATAAACTTTAGTCAGTTAATATTCAATCGATCAATAGAAGTTTTAAGTGTAAAAATTATCCATATTATGACTAATATAGTTAAACGCGGAATTAGACAAATTACTTTTAAATAACATACTCTAATAAACATTAATGTAATAAGCATAGGTTCCTTAAGATAGAGACGAGGTATTAAAGATTTACGACAGAGACGGATTTTAAGATTTTAGTCAAATAAAAAATTTAACTTATTGTTAAATAATTCAAATAATTTTTTATTTATAGAAATTATCACGTATATTTCGCATTAATTGCATTATATAATAATATATTAAGTCTATTTCGCGTAAAGTACATCTCTAGTATATTTTATTATGTATCTACTTATATTTAATACATATCTTATAAAAGTTTTAATAAACAGAATTCTAACTTCCGAAGCTTATTTACAGTATATATTCTTCATGTTATATACGAAAACATCGAAAACATAATGATACGTTTCGAGAAAACTTGGCCGTTCGTCATGTCATATTATCTAAAGTAGTGTCTGATTTGAAAAAGCAAATACTTTAGATAAACGTTGTCTAGTATGCTACAGGGTAATATTAAGTTGCCAGACCAATATCTCTCCGACACTCTTCCGGAATCAATGTACCAGCTTATTAGTGAACACATCTACTTTCGACTATGAGGCCCCCTTTTGGGGTTTTTTTCTGCCCTCCCTCCTCTTTCTTTTTCGTTTAGAGAAAAGTCAACCACTCTAATATTGAAAGGTTTCTATACTAACAAAATAATAAAAATGAAGACTAGACTAGACTAGACTAACAGTGTATGTTAAGAAAAGTGTATAGACGAGAACCTACGTTAAATAAAAAAAACTGCAAACATACCTGTAAAGAAGTATAGGCGTGGTGGTTTTCGTTAGGTCAGAATATATGTAAGAGGAATGTGTAATGGTAAAAAAAAAAACTTTTATTGTTTTGTTTATGCTTTGATCTTGTGACTTAATACAATAATAACAGATTAAGCAGCTTTATCAGTTACACACTGATAAAATAGGTAATAATTTTCATACCATATTATTAAATGAAAGGGTATTCGGAATCGAGTTCTGGAAATTTCATTTGCTCGGGTAATGCACGAATGCCATAGGGGTGTCGCATAAGGGAGGTAAGGAAAACGACTCCCATGTCTTTTATTTTTTTTAAAAAAACCAATTAATAGTTAATAATAACATACTTTTCCTATTTGCTAATTCTTTTGTTATAATTTTTTATTACAGTAGAATCTTTATAAATTAATACTTTTGGGTTTAATAAATTTTTTATAAAACTAATAAGATGCTAAAATATATAAGGTATATTAATAAATTGGCTCAATTTGGCCAAATATGTAGCCTAAAAATGAGCACTACAGGCATATGGCAAAGTGCACTAGCTGAATTCGAAGAACAGGAAGATTACAACAAAATTGTGGAAAGATGAAACATTCCTTTTAAAGAAGAACTTCTGAGAATCTATCCACTTCTCAAAACCCATGAAACTAAGCTACTTTGAGATAGGTACATCCTTAGACTTACAAATCTGTCACCAGGTATCACTGGATATGACTTGTGTGATATAATTGGTAACACCAAGGTAGCATCATGCCATATTCCCTAGAATTAAAACTACACAAGAAAACAATTTGCTATTCTCAACTTTGTGACATTGGAAAAGAAAGAAAAAGCCAAAAACAAAGAGACATATTTAGATAAAACATTGTTACAATGACACGAGATAAATGAGAAACTATGTGCAATCTGCAACTTACCAGACCATCTGGTAACACAATGCACAATCAAGATCAAGCATCAGGAAAAACAACAAGTACTTAAAGAAAAAGCAAAAAGATACAAGGTATTCTATCAACATTTCAAACTAGAGGAAACAACACAAATCAGAAAAATTGCAAACCAGTAAACTAACAAGATAGGAAATCAAAATTGGCTTAGGACTTGGGAACAATTCAATAAGGCTACCAGCAGATTTACAGACAAAGGGTCATTTGCACATATAGCCAAACAAATCTCTAACAAATTATTAAATCCAATAGTAGGAAATCTAGCAGCAATGATCAATCTCCAGTTATTGTTAACAGAAGTTCTCAAGGCAGTCCAAACAATAGGAGCAGAGCTGAAACAAATCAAAGAAACAATTACTAATTTCAACATTAGAATTGATAACCTAGAAGACTTTATATACTATTATGCAGTAGATAATAAAGACAAATAGAAGCAGCTATTGATGCAGGCAGAGAATACCTAAATCAAAACCCATCACGATCAGAAACCCCAGAACCTAGAGACTTCAATTACTAACAGAAAAGACAAGCAACAAGCCTAGCAGTAGACAACTCAGACATTAGAGAACAATAGCTTAACCTCAATACACAGATGACAAATATCAACAACACCTTTCAAAATATAGTAAGCACTTTTAACCAATTCAATGATATCACAACAAATACAAACTCTAATCCAACAATCAAGATAAGCAACAAAACCAGATCCAATAAGTGACATTACAAGAGGTCAACACCTACACACATTGGAAACAACTTATCAGATAGCAATCTATTATCTTATTATTAAACTATCACATTATAAAAAATTCTAATACACAACATCAAAGGTCTTAATAATCCTATCAAACGACAGATAATATTTACATACTGCACTCTTAGAGACATTGATATTGCTCTCCTCACAGAGACACATATATAAAACGAAAACTACAAACACTAGAAACACCCAAAATATAACATAACCTGGAGCAACAATAACAAAGGAGTTGGAGTCGCACTCCTAATTAAAAAAGATATCAGCAAACACATAGGAAAAGTCATGAAATACCTAGGAAAAAAAATAAGCGCTGACTTGCAATTCAAGAAAAAAGAACACATTGGCATCATAGAAGTATATATATCAGCAAAAGAAGAAAAAAGTAAACAAATGAATAAAAGATGAAATTTTAAAGAGACATGAAATGAACTGGAAAACGATTATCCTAAAGGATTTCAATTCAGTAGCAAATTCACAGAAAGACCAACAATCATCAACTAGCAGAAAACACAACTCTCAACTCCTTACCTCAACAGCACTCCGGGTTTTACAAAACCTGAACTATATTGACTGTTACAGAACTCTCAATCCATTCAATCTAGGATTTACTTGGAAAAACTCCAAAAATGTGGCATTGAGACTAGACTACATTTGAATATCTGATCACAATAACTAATATCCAACAGAAGCAAAAATCAGCTCAGTAGCCATGGTAATAAACAGCAACCATGCCATCATTCAAACAATGATCTCTATTCCAAATCTCTTCGCAACCCCAAAAATAGCAACAAATAAACAAAAAGAAACCAAATATATAACAATAGGAGCATTAGCAAAACATTAGGAAAACTTTCAAAAAAAACTTCATCAAATTCTTCTACAGCAGGACAAACACATGGATCTAAATAGCATCTCTCTTAACAAACTCTGAAACAGGACATAGGCAGCTATCAACAAAGCCAGATCCAATCACCTTCCCAAAATTAAAACCAAAAGAAGCAGAAGGAACACCACAATTAATAAGAAGCTTTGCTCAATAGAAAAAGAAACAATCAAAATTAGAAAGCTCTATAGCAAGGGAAAACAATATTTCAAATACAATATTAGATCCTACAAATAGTGGCAAGTATACATAAATTGATTCAAAATATTAATCACACATCAACTGCCATTTAAGAACTATCTTGGCAAGAAACAAACCACCAAATACTAATGGCAAAGACATGGCTGGAAGAAGTCAAGCAGCTTTGGGAGACAATATACAAAAGCCTCAAGATATTGACAAATAAAGAAATTCAAGAGAAAATACAAAAAGATATAGAAAAAAAACTTTACATTTTTTAACAAACAAAAAACAAATAATTTGCTTAATTCTTCAAAAAAAACATAACAGCATTCTATTTGAAAAAATAATCCTCTAGAAAGACTCCCCACAGTAATTATAGACCTTGAAGAGATTAAACAGGAGGTAACAAGACACTTCAAACAACCCCTGGACAACATGTCACCTACAGAAGCAAATCTAAACAAATGGAGATAGGATTTCCTTCCAAAAACGGAAATCTTGGACAATTGATATGATACATACATCCAGGAGATCTCTTCCACAGAAGTAAAAGAGGTAATCAAAAAAGCCAAAGCCAAATCAGCACCTGGAAAATCTCAGATAAACTATGCAACACTTAAACACATTGGCCCTACAGGTCTTACTAGGTTAACAATACTCTTCAATCAAATTCTTTTAACAAAAGAAATCCCAAAGAAATGGCAACACAATCTTATCTACTCAATCCTAAAGACTTCAAACTGGCAGTATGACCTCAACTCGATTAGATCTATAGCATTACTGGAGATAATCAAGAAAGCATTCATAAAGATCATCAACAAAAAACTAGTATAAGTCTTAACAACACATCAGATTCTATTTTCTCTTAACTGGATAGGACTTCCAGAAGGGGCACATACGAACCAATAATGATCATCAACCATATTATAGAAGAAGCAAGGGAGGCAGAAAAAGAACTTTGAATTCTTAGTCAAGACATTAGTAAGGCTTACAACTTAATGAAGTATACAACACTCAATATGGCAATAAACCGCATCAAGATCTTATATTCTATTCAAAAAATAATTATGAATTATATCACAAAGTGAACCACCCAGGTAATCACACAGCACAAACTTACTAAACTCTTTCAGATTGCACAAGGAATAAATCAAGGTGACACAATATTCCCTCTTCTCTGGTGTATTTACTATGACCTACTTATTACAAAAATAGAAAAATCAAAATTAGGTTATAAAATAGATTCAAAAACACCCACCATATGCTTTGAATAATGGAACAGATACACATTATACATATCATCAGTTTCATATATGGATGACACAACATGGTTTACCAATTCAAAGAAAAACATGCAGAAGATCACAGACTTGATAAACAGCTATGCAAACATTGCAGGTTTAAAGATTAACTCCAATAAATCAATACTGCCAACTATTAACAATACTCAACAACCCACTATCCAATTTCAAACAAAGCCAATCTCTAAATATTGAATAATTAAAAATAAAGAAGATGTTAATATAGCTACAAATTTTGTAACAAATTTAAGTATTTTATTAGAATCAATTTTTAATACTTAATAAATAACTTTTTACTTTATTTTATAATTAATTTAATGTTTTATTAAAATTAATTTAATTTATTATCACATAATTTTTCTAATTCAATTACTTAATATATTCTAATTTGTTTAAATTACATGATACTATCTGACTTTAGTACATCCTCTTATTTGGTAACAATTATTAAAACAAAATCATATTATCAATAAACAAACCAATTATATTACTAACAAATAAATCAATTACTAATTGTATTAAAAAAACAATAACACAACTATTACAATCAATCAATTATTAAAGAAATATATTATCAATACTATTGTATACTTTGAACAGTAACCTAGATATTTGTAATAAGTATATATACATCATATATCAATTAAATGAAATTACTAGAGTGGTACACTTCTTTAAAGTATTATTAGTTTTATAATTAATTTTTTTGTGTCTATTTTTTCGCTAAGTATTTTTTTTTTTTTTGTAGGTAAACATTATCACTTTATTAATTGTAAAATTGTTTGAAATTTATACATGGAGAAAGCGACAACATCTCTTATATAACTAGCTAGTTAATAAGTCTAATGCTAGCTTGCCTACATGAACCATTTTAGTGATAAGAAAAATAAATATTAAAACTATTACACATCTGAGATAGTGCCGAGCAGTTATGAATATCTACTTAGGGTTATTGATAAGATTGTTAAAGTTAATTATTAAATTTTTGTAGCATAGAGTAAAATTGTAATTGCTGTTAATGAATTTGTTCGTAACTAAAGATGAAAGATACACCATTGGCTTACTGTCAGAATTTAAATTAGATCTGGAGTTTAATGCTTTCTGATTTGAATTTTTTGGATTAATGTTGTTATTGTTATTGTTATTATTGATTTTTGATCAGTGGAGGTTTGGGTCCCATTTAATTTCAGTAGTGGGTGATGTGTTTGCTGTATTACACCTTGGTTTTCAAATTAGATTACAAAGTAGTGTAAGGCTTTTAGAAACTGCTTTGGTCCAGGTAATAGTGTCTGCTGTGAAATGTATATTGTTGATAAGGCCACACGAAAGCTTGACTACTTGTCAAATGTGGTCTATAGTATACATGTGGCATAAATTATTTTGCTGTTGACTCAATTTCCAAAATCCTCAAAAATAATTGTGCCATGACTTAATTATTTATATGTTTT
>CAJVPV010001529.1:0-15574 GCA_910591835.1 Acaulospora morrowiae | reverse complement strand
CTATCCTAAATTTCCAGGGTACGCGACGCGATAGTCACGATACGTGACTATACCATGTGACTTTTACCAGGCTAACAATATATATCACTTTGGCAAATTTTTTTCATCTCAACAATACTGAAAACTCGATTGGTCTCTTATTTTCCACTCTTCAACTCTAGCTTAAAAAAACAGCAATCAGCAAAACAAATGCCCTCAATATAAAATTTATTAATCAACTACTAAATTTTAAAACTTTACCAAACTTATATAGCCACAGCTTGCTATCCATATATGTGTAATTTGTTCTGGCCCAGAGCCTAATTGGTTCAAAACATTTACAAATACCAGAAATCTAAAAGGATCTCATGGTCCAATACCAAATTTCAACTTAACATTTGATTTATCCATAATACTAACATTATAGTCAAAACTCACAAAAGACATTAAGCAATATAAAAAAAATATACTACTCAAAGGTAAACATTTTATAATAAATTCCAACAATACTCTGATTAGATGCTCAAGCTGTTCAGCTAGTTTATCCTCCTAAGGATTCTGTTGGTTAGAGTTTATAAGTATAGTGGTCTCACATTATAGATTTAAACTAATTTATTCAGTGATCAAAAATATTGTCTATTTAGTATAACAGATGAAATTTTTATCTCACCATAGAACAATAAACTTATTCTACAAGAAGTCAATATCTATACCACTTTTCATTTCCAAACTCTTTAACAAGAACTCAACTTACGGCAGCATACTTACATACAGCTTTACAAAAATAATCTAATTATAAATGACATCAAAGTTGAACTCCTCAATCCTTGCTTATTACCAGATAACATCTTACTTATAATATTCAATATTATCTAGTGAAACTAGTATTGCTACACTATTGAAATTAGAAGTAACAAAAAAATTCTTTAACTAGTTTCCAAATATCCTAGAAGAATGGTAAAGATTAACTTCTTAGTACTAATTCAAATAATAATTCTTCAAATACAATAAAAATCAATACAAATAATATATACCAAACCTAAATCCAAATCATCATCAATCAGATCTTTTCAATGGAACAATTCTCTACTACACTTTTCAGAAAATCCATTAATTAATAATACATATTTCGGCAGTAGTGTTAAGTGGTGCAAAAAAATTTTCAATATTACCAGGAACTATATAATCTGTGAAAGTTTCTCTGTCACTTAAACTTTTGGACAGAAGTATATTTCACACAGCCTAAAAGCCATAATCAAATTCAATAAAGATATCAAAAAACTGTACAACAACAGCTATAGCAATATAATTGCATTCAGAATCAAATTACTTTCAGGTACTCTACCTACTTGCAAAACTCTTTACCAGCCATATTCTAATCAGTACTCAGATACTTGGTACTCAAGATGTGAATTTCATATTGAGGACATCTATCACATCTTTAAATGCTCTGAGGCCTCTATCGAAGCTGTTAAATAATTAAAAATGTCAATTAAATTCTCTATTTAAATAGTAATCAAACACTAATCTCATATATATGGCAAGTAGCTGAACTATTTTGCAATTTTACAGATAAAATTTTTTCTATATCAGATTTCTCCAACTGGATCGAGACAACTAGCAAAGCTATAACCCAGTTATACAATTTTATTTGGAAACTATACTACTCTACAACCAATATGTCACTATCTACTAGAATTAAATAGGTCTCTAATAAATCTTCCATATTATCTCAATCTTCAAAACTATTCAATAATCACAACTCTCAAACTGAAATCCAATCAATTATTATTTCTCCTGAAGAAATTATAATTGATCTACCTAACATAGTTGCTAACATGTTTATCCAATATAAATATAATTATTCCAAATGTATTCAAAAATTAAAATTACTATTACTTGACACCTTTTCCTTTAATACTGAGTATGTATTCATAGCTGCTTAGTACTATTTAAAAATGTTTTTAAGTAATCTTAAACTATAGGTTTTTAAAAAAACATTTTTATAAATTTTTATAATATTTAAATAATTATTAATAGAGTTATATTAAAAAACCAATTTTAAAAAATTATGAATCACTCTGTATATACTTAATAAAGTTTTGTATATGATGTCCTTTTATAATTAAAAAAAATTATTTTATTATTATCAATTTAATATACAAGAGTTTGTTATAATTAATAGTTTATGATCTTATCAGATCTAAAAAATAATTTAGTTATTTTAATATAGAGTTATTAGTAGATATGAACTAATCAGTATTGTAAAATTTATTTCAATTATATAACAGCTCGTAATCAAAGTTAAGTTCATTTATAATATATATATTATAAATTGACTAATTTATTAAATTTATTTAAATAATTTATAAACTAGTATAAAAAACAAACAAATACATATAAACTAATAAATAGAAGTATTATTTATAATTAATTATGAGCTGTAAGATTATTGTTAACGTTAAACTTGAAATATCTATAATAAATAATCAATTTAAATACCTGGATTTTATAATAATATATTTTTATGAATTATTAAAATTATTTTTTATTTTAAAATTTTAGTTTATATTAAAAATAAAAATCTTTTGGATTTATTAAATTTCAATTAGAAAGCATATTATCAAATCTCGAAACTTTTATATATTAATAAATTATGACTTGAACTTTTAAACTTTAAATCTTCCAATAAAAACTTTTACTATATATAGTGTTAGGGTCAGGGTTGGCGCTACGATCACGGCAAATCTCGATATCTTCGGGCAAGGGTTTAGGTAAAATTTCGTGTGTTGCGAAAAAAAGGTGTGGATTTGGCGAGTTTGTATGATTTGGGGAATTTTATTGTACAATACGAGTTAGGTAAGTGGAGGTCTTTTTATCTGAGTTTCGACTTTCTCTTTCTTTTATTGACATCACTTCTTCATATACTTTATTTATATAGTGCATGGTGTAACTGTGATCGGCGAGTCTGTCACTAAGGAAAGTTCAGATTCGCGTAACGGTGGTAATTTGAAGAATTTGGTTAAGAGTTCAGGTGATTCGATTTATATGATATATTCTTTTGGTAATCATTGAAAGCTCTAATTTTTAAGTTGTGCTTGTTTAAGTCTGTGTTTTATTTATGGTGAGGCGGAATTGATGTTGGCCGAAAAACTTTTTTTAATTGGACTTGATTATTCTTTTTATTTATTCGATTTCTTCCTTCTTTTATACATTCTTGCACACTTATTACATAATAAAAATGATAAATACAATTAAGAAAAAACTATCAAAAATTCTCATGATGAAGTAATCGCTATTTAATTTTCACGCTACTCTTATTACATAATTCTATTGTTCGATCCCATAGTGCCATGATCGATCCTTGCACGACCTGGTCACGTGATAATGATTGTATCGTGATTATACTCCCTTCCTTCTAACATTTCCCTTTCTTCAGGCTCACGCTAGTTTCTATCACGCTCATTGTGCTTTATACCACTGTTTTCTTCCTAATATCGTGGGGAACTCGGAATTCAGTGGGAAGTGCGTTACCTTTTCCCGTGTTACAATAGATAAAAAATCACCTTACTGTGGACGCCACTAATGTCGATCGCTTTTTCTACGTATATTTCCGAATTTTACAAAATAACTTTCTGAACAGGTGATTTTTCGAAAAGTAGATCAGATCATTGATCTCGTTTCTATCTGTAATATTTATTTAAATACAAGTATTCACAATTTAGATTTTGAGGATTGGTTGGCCATGTATACGTGACATGCGGATTTGTATTGTTACGTAAACCGTCAAACTAGTAGACCGGAACGATTTAAGCGCGAACCAGTTAAATTATTTAAATCTCTAGTAATACGTTACTCTACAGTATTATGTACCGGCGAACAGACTCGTTGCGCCATCAACATTGAGCGTTAACTGTATATAAATCCATATAATAAATAAAGTCCTTTTTTTAAAAAAAGACTCCAAAGAATTTGTTAAAATGTCTAGAACTTATTTAATCGTTGTGGTCCTTTTATTCTTTGTTTTAACAATTATCACGAGTGTTACTGGTATTTATATTATTTAAAATAGTCTTATGTATTTGTTTTTATATTTAACCTTTAACTTCGAATTTTACTCTTACTTTGATAAACTGTAGCCCGTGGGTGTTGAGTTTTATTATTATTTTTAATAAATATTATAAAAATTGATAATTTCTTTTGCGATTTATACTAGAAAGTTGTAAGTTTCTCTAAATTATCACCAAAAATTTATTCTCATAATTCAAACCGTAAGTACATTGATACAGTATTACTATTTTTTAATGCACTGTAATTCATCAATACTTACTTTCTAAACAATTTTTAGTAACAGGCGCATTTTTTACTCATAAGCGTGAGTATTGATTCGTTCTGTATTTTCCATAAATTATTCCGCGTTTATATATTGATTTATATATTTATATTTATTAATTAGCTGGCAAGTACAGCATATAGTCTCTATACAGTATATTATTTTCTCAAGTAAATTTATAACATGCGTTCCACGTTTTACATTTAAATTAGGCTATAAGTAAATATTTTACGTAAATGCATACCTTTGGTTTATACTTGATATTTACTAATTTAAAATTGATTTTGCATTAGATATGATTTTATTTGTTTTCTTGACGAACATTATAAACAAAAAAGGTCAGTATTTGCTAATTTAAAATTAATTTTGCATTAGATATATTTTTATCTTAATAGTTACATTTAATTTATTGATGCCAATTGCAGATTCTATTATACACAGTATTATTACTCTATTATTATTGTATTTAACTAATCCTTTTAATACATTATTTTTTATGACAAAGCCTGTAAGACAAAGTTTCTTCTTTTGTTGAATTTCTTATTTATTTGATAATAATAATTTGTTTTTAATTATTAGCCGGTAAAGATATAATTTCAAAATCATGCGAAATCTATTCTTCAACATAACATTTTTTTAACATTAAATTCTTGCTATTAGGCAGTAAGTAAAATTTTATTACATTTATTATTTCTAATTTCTTTATAAATTGTTAATATATGATTTCTAATTTTATATTAGTCAGTAAGTTTTACATATAAATTGTCATAGATTATGCTCTTTTTTCGTTAAATTCGTTTATCTATGAGTAATAATTATAATTATTAGATGGTAAAAACTGAACTTAAATTATAAGAAGATTTGATTTGTCTTCGATATAACATATATTTACGCTTAAATTTTTATTATTAGTCTGTAAGTAAATTTTATCACTTTTATTTTACTAATTATAATTCGACTTCATCAATTATTAACATATTATATGATTTAATTTTTTTCTAGCTCGTAAGCATTACATCTTTAATTGTTATACAGTATTGCTATAAATATTATATCTATGGCTATTATATTTAACTAATTTCTTATAATAATTCCACTACGATAAATCTTGTAAGCATAAATTAAATGCTTTTTTTCGCTCAATTTATTTATTATTAATAACTTGATTTTAATTTTTAGCTGATAAAAACCGAACTTCTTAAATTATGTGATTATTTGACTTTGTTTCTCAACATAACACGTATTTCGCTTAAATTTTTAGAATTGGGCTGTAAGTAAAATCTTATCACTTTTAATTTATTAATTCTAATTCTAATTTGTTAATTATTAACATATTATTTGATTTGATTTTTTGCCAGATTGTAAGCATCACATCTTAAATTGTTATACGGTATTGACATAAACATATTTATGATTATTATATTTAACGAACAATTCCACTATAGCAAGAGCTTGTAAGCATAAGTTTTATGCCCTTTTTTTGTTCAATTTGTTTATTTATTATAAATATTTAATTACAATTTTTAGCTGGTAAAAACGGAACTTCTTAAACTATGTGGTGATTTGATTTTGTTCCTCAATATAACACGTATTTACGTTTATATTTTCATTATTAGTCAGTAAGTGAATCTTATCACTTTTAATTTAACATTCTAATTCTTTTTGTTAATTATTAACATACTATATGGTTTAATTTAGTGCTAGATGGTAAGAATTATTATAAATTGTTATATGGTATTGTAATCTAATGGTTATTATATTTAACTAATATCTCTTGTAATAATTTCCACTATGGTAAAAGATAGTAA
Source organism: Acaulospora morrowiae (assembly GCA_910591835.1). Classification (NCBI taxonomy): domain Eukaryota; kingdom Fungi; phylum Glomeromycota; class Glomeromycetes; order Diversisporales; family Acaulosporaceae; genus Acaulospora; species Acaulospora morrowiae. The sequence goes on along the minus strand of CAJVPV010001529.1, from coordinate 9,454 downwards.
GCATAAATTATATGCTTTTTTTCGTTCAATTTATTTATTTGTGATCAATAATTTATTTTTAATTTTAGCTAGTAAAAACCGAACTTTTTAAATTATATGATGATTTGATTTAATTCCTCAATATAACATGTATTTGCGCTTAAATTTTTATTAAATTTTATCACTTTTGGTTTACTAATTATAATTCGACTTCATTAATTATTAACATATTATATGATTTAATTTTTTGCTAGCTGGTAAGCATTGCATCTTTAATTGTTATACAGTATTGCTATAAATATTATATCTATGGCTATTATATTTAACTAATCTCTTATAATAATTTCACTATAATAAAAGATTGTAAGCATATATTATATGCTTTTTTTCGTTCAATTTATTTATTTATGATTAACAATTTGGTTTTAATTATTAGCTGGTAAAAACCGAACTTCTTAAATTATGTGATGATTTGACTTCGTTTCTCAATATTTACGCTTAAATTTTTATTATTAGCCTGTAAGTAAATTTTATCACTTTTAATTTATTGATTCTAATCCAACCTTGTTAATTATTAACATATTATATGATTTAATTTTTTCTAGCTGGTAAGCATCATATCTTAAATCGTTATACGGTATTTATATAAATATTATAAATATTGTTAATATATTTAACAAATAATTCCATTATAGCAAGGGCTAGTAAGCATAAATTCTATGCTCTTTTTTTGTTCAATTTGCTTATTTATGATTTATATTTAATTATAATTTTTAGCTGGTAAAAACGGAACTTCTTAAATTATGGGATTATTTGATTTTTTCTTCAATATAACACATATTTACGCTTAAATTTTTAATATTAGACTGTAAGCAAAACTTTATCCCTTTTAATTTATCAATTATAATTCTATTTTGTTAATTATCAACATACTACATGGTTTAATTTTTTGCTAGCTGGTAAGCATTACATCTTAAATTGTTATATGGTATTGTTATAAACATATTATCTAATGGTTATTATATTTAACAAATATCTCTTATAATAATTTCCACTACGGTAAAAGCTTGTAAGCATAAATTATATGCTTTTTTTTCTTTCAATTTATTTATTTAGGGTCATAATTTATTTTTGATTTTTAGCTGGTAAAAACTGAACTTCTTAAATTATGCGATGATTTGATTAAGTTCTCAATATAACACGTATTTACGTTTATATTTTCATCATTAGCCTGTAAGTAAGATCTTATCACTTTTTATTTATTAATTATAATTATATTTTCTTAACTATTAACATATTATATGATTTAATTTTTTGCTAGCTGGTAAGCATCACATCTTGAATTGTTATACGGCATTGATATAAACATTATATTTATTATTATTATATTAACGAATAATTCCACTACAGCAAAAGCTTGTAAGTATAAATTTTATGCTCTTTTTTTTAATTCGATTATTTATGATTAATATTTAATTATAAATTTTAGCTGGTAAAAACGGAATTTCTTAAATTAAATGGTTTGATTTTGTTCCTCAATATAACACGTATTTATGCTAAATTTTTAAATCAGGCTGTAAGTAAAACCTTATCTCTTTTAATTTATTAATTCTAACTTACTTTGTTGATTATTAACATATTATATGATTTATTTATGCTAGCTGGTAAGCATTACATCATAAATTGTTTCGTGGTATTGATATAAATATATTATCTAATGGTTATTATATTTAATTAATCTCTTATAATAATTCCACCACGGTAAAAGCTTGTAGGCACAAAGTTTCATTCTCTTCGTCTTTTAAATTTATTTATCATTAACAATTGTTTTTAATTGTTAGCTGGTAAAAACATAATTTCTCAAAATACAGTATACAATGATTATATTATTTAATATAACAAACATTTTAAATTTAAACGAACTGTAAGTAAAATTTTATCACTTTTAATTATTAATCTAGTTTTATTTTGTTAATTATTATTAAAGGATGATTTAATTTTATGTAACAATAGCTGGTAAGCGTTACTTTTAAATTATTATACAGTATAATTGTAAAAATTATTCATAAAGCTCTTTTATAAAAATTCTAATATCAAAAAAGTTCGTAAGCACAAAGTTTCATGTTTTATTTTGCGGAATTTGTTTATTTTATATAATATTAATTTTATTTAATTATTAGATGGTAAAACAAAACTCTATTAAAATCATTCTTTAATATAACATACATTTCAGCTTAAATTTTATATTAGCTTGTAAGTAAAATTTTACTGATTTTGAATTAATATTTCGTATATTTATTACTAAACTTCTATTTGATTATAAAGCAATTACAGCGTCTGGTAATTATGAATTACAATAATATAAACCCAAATATACTTAAAAAATTAACGAGCATCTATTTAATAATAGCTTGTATGTATGAGTCTTTAGTCTTCTTTTGTTTGTTTATCTAAAAGAATCTTAATATATTAACTTTTGATACTTATTCTATTAAATAATCAGCAAGTAAGTACATGTTCCAAATTATTATCAGGATATCCCTGCTAATTTATTTATCAAAGTTATTAATTATTTGATAATTATTTTACGATTTGTAAATTCCGTTGTCTAATATTAGTCAGTAAGTAAATAATTTGTTTCCATTTTAAAATATTGTATAAAAAATCCTCTAATTAATATAAAATTCATGCATTACTTTCATATACTAATTTCCCGTTAAATAAAGCCAGTAAGTACATTGTTATATTTTTGAAAAAAAATTTTTTATATTATAAAAACATCAATGCATTGTTTTTATGCCAACATTTATCATACAGTAATCATATTTTTTTAATTATTAATAAATCAGACTGTGGGTATATCGCAATGTATTGTGTTCTGTTTGTCACTGCGATTACTAATAACTACCGTACAAATAATGATCCAATAAAAATAGCTGGTAAGCATAGAGCAATATTCTACGTACTTGATATTTTTATCACAATTTTAGTTCATAATACTATATTTTATTTGTTTGGTAGGGCGTAAGTATATAATCACGTGGATTCGATTTATTAACGTTAACATGTTAATTATTATTCAAAATACACCGTTAAATATTCTAGTTCGTAAGTAAATATTTATATTCTATTATTGGAAACATTTTAAATTTCCTTAATTCTAAGTGCGTATTTATTTACTAAAACTAGCCTGTGTGTATAAGTTTTTGCTATTTTTTTACTTTGAAAAACAATCGATAAATAGCAATATAATGAATATTTTTCACGGTTATAATCAGTTGGTGAGCATATTTACTGTATTTATGACAAAATAAACGTTTATATTTTAGAATTTAATTTAATCTATTTTTAAAAAACCAATAATAACTTGAACTTATTAGCCTGTAAGTATTATGATATTTATAAATTAATTTAAAAATTATTCTATGGCTAACTTTATCTGTTTAATTTATTAGGTGGTATGGAAAATTTGGACTATTTGTATTTTGGCAAATGTTCACAAACTTACAGTATAATTTTTCTTTAGGATGTGAGTACAAAATATGTTAATATTTGTTAAAAGAATACTGCTAATAATATTTTTTGCACTGCATTACTTTAACCGCATAATATAGATGGTATGTGTAAAATCGATTCATTAAATCAACATTATGCTTCTTTAACTTAACTTAAATTCTACTGATTACTGTAATAGGTTGGTATAATGTTTAAACTACTGTATTACACAATTGAGTCAGTTATATAATACATATTTTTGTAATTTATAGCTTGTAAGTATGTCTTTATTATTTGATCTTTGTATTTTAATTTACTAACGTGTTTCATGTTTTATTGATTATCAGTCGGTAAGTTGTTCTCGTTTGGTTTTTTAAGTCGTACTCGTATATTCTTATAAAATCAAATTCTTATCAATTTTAAATTTATAATTATTTTGTTTGATTATTTGAAATTAATTGATTCATTTCTTAATTAAAATTGTTAGGTCGTAAGTGGAAGATAATTCCATCATTAGCACAATAAGTGTGTTTATTGCTACCAATTCCTTTATTAAAATTCGTCTTTTGCATGTTTACACATTAGATAGTAAGTGAGGTTTATTTATTCGTTATTATTATTAGTTTTCTTTAATTAACTTTTTAATGTCTGATATTCAATAATTTATAGCCAGTAAGTACAAGTTTAATTTATTTTCTGGCTTACCTTTAATTTCTTTGACTTTGACGCGCATTCTTTTATATTTAGACAGTGAGAACAGTTTTTTTTGTAATTATGCTTATTGTCTTTATAAATTTCTCATGACATTATTTAAATCATTACTAGATGGTTAGTTTTATGTTGCATGTACATGTTGTAATAATATAATTTCCTAATTGATATTATTAATTTATAAAATATAGGATGTAAGTTAACATTCATTATAATAATTTTTTGAATATTATTGTTTCAGTTACTTAAATTACTTAAATTACTTATGATATTTGTTACGTTACTCGTTAGGTTGTAAGCATTAAAAACAATGCATTATACAATACTATTTATAATATCTTGTTGACTTTAATTCCTTCATTTTCCGCTTTCTGTCAGCCTGTAAGTATAAATTTTACTGTATAATGTCGTCTAATAACCTAAATTAATAGACAATTTTCTTTATAAAATGTCAGACTGTAAGTATTTTGAGAATTTAAGTTCGGCTAATTCTTGACGTGTTAGGCTTACTACCTTATATTTTTATTTCCTGATAGTTTGTAAGTATTTATTCATTGTACTTGTGATTGAAGTTTTTCGACTGTTACATTTCCTTACATTCTTTTTATTATAAGCTCGTGAGTATGAACTTCTGCATGCGGCATCTTAATGCATTACTAATATACTGTATATATATTGTATATTAAAAAAATATAAGAATGTAAGGCACCATTAAATTTACTGTGTATTCATTGTAATTATTTATCTGACATACATTTCACGTTTTCTACTCAAAAATTAGATGGTGAGTGTTGTTTCTTTGGATAATTTATAGCTTATTAATTTGTTAATATTTGCATTTTCCCGTATTGTCAGCCTGTAAGAACAACATAATAATATAATCTTTGGATTTCTGCAAGTTAGTACAGTAGATGTTATTATAATATTCTGACGTTAATTGTACGATTACTTATCTATTTCACGTACATATTCTTTATGTACTTTCATTTATCGCAGACTTAAAAAATACTAATGCAATTGTGATATGATAACCGTTAAACAATATATGATATTTATTTTCGTTCCGCTAGACGGTATGGCTTTTATTTATTTTTAAACTTGTTATCATTTATTATTTATAAAGCTTGCCCATTGTTTTTTTAATGGACACTTGTAGTTAGTAAGTATAGTTATTTTGAAACAACATTTCTTTTAATAAATCATGGCATGTGACTTTTAAAATACTTTACTAAATTTCTTAGAAAGTGAGTATTATAATTTAATTTAACAATTTAATTGACTTCATAACTTAATGGGAACGCATTATGTTAATTTTTTAGGCTGTGAGTATAAAATATTATACAAACTATGTAGTTTTTAAATAAATTTGTCCCGAAGCTATTTTAAAAACTCCATTTATTTTTGTCAGGTTAGTATAAAGTTAAATCGATTTTTGATATTTTAACGTTACAAGTACTGACAATTATTATTATTATTATTTTTTTTTTTTTTTTTTTTTTTTTTTTTTTTTTTTTTTTTTTTTTTTTTTTTTTTTTTTTTTTTTTTTTTTTTTTTCTAGGCTGTAAGTATGATTTATTTCTAAATAATATTGCTCCAAATTTTAATTTGCATACTTAATTATAATTATTATTTTTATTATTTTATGGATGTTTAACAGGTGGTATGAAATTAAATACTTAATTTTTAAGTTTCTTTTCGCTAATACAGAAGATAATGAATTTGTTTATTTTTTAATCTAGGAAGTAAGTGTGATTTCGATGCTTTTTTTGACGTTTTTATATCCATAAATTTTAGCAATTCACTTTACTCATTTGTTCTGAATTTTTATTTAATTATTAGCTTGTAAGTATAAATTAGTTTGCATGATTCATTACCTAAAAATAACGTCAATGCGTTGTTATTTAATCTGCATTCTCTATTCTATATTAATACTTTATTAAATTTAATAGGCTGTGAGTATCAGTTGTTTTAAATTATAATTCATTGCATGCCATAAATATTTTTCTAACATCAAGGTTTTGTTCTATTAAATTTGTAGGGAGTAAGATATTAAAAATTTATTATTTTCAACAAGAGAATTTACATTTGTGCAATTTCGTTAACATTTGTTTATAATAAATAAATTAGCTTGTAAGTACAAAATTTTGTTATGTATAAGATTACTAGTTTATATAATTAAATATAATTGTTCTATTAAACGCTAGGGGGTGAGTGTGACGCGCCACTTTTGTATTAACATTCCGTTTTTTAATTTTAAACAATTCCTACTATTAACACGCCTATATATTGTTAGCATGTAAGCAGAACTTCTATCCTATGTTCTTTCCGTCTCCTCTGTCTTCCTCCCTATTTTTTTTTGTAATAATGTATCTTTAAATTTTTAGGTCGTGAGTATAACATTTATATTTTATGTAAGACAATCGTTCATTATGAACTAATATGTGTTCTATTTACATTTTAGCAAGTGAGTAAATTTTTTTATATTATCTTTTTAATAAACGTATTAATTTTATATTAATTTTTATTTTTTTTAACACATCAGCGAGTATGTATAAAGTTTTGTTTATTTTTATTTGCAACCATAAAACATTATTATTATATTTACCTACGTGATCCTTAAATTTTAGGCGGTTTGTATTAATATAGTAGCCTTTTTGTTGTCAATTTTCTGAATATAACTTATTGCATTCTATCATATTATAAGCTCGTAAGTATATGTATACTTTTAAAATGAAATTATTCAACGAATTCAATTTACTGTCTCTTTATTTTAACATAATGTAATGACATTTAATCAATTTATCTTGCAAAATAATAAGTCGGTACGTACAATTTTTATACGTTGACTTGTAATTTTTACAAACGATTAATGAAAAATTTTTTTTTAAAATTAAACTAGCCTGTAAGTAAGGGTTGCCATACATTGTTATAATTAATTTTTATTTACTAACTTTGTGTTTATATGGTTACAAATAATTTATAGTCGGTAAATACAGTATTAGGCCTAATGTATTTTTTCGAATTTTCTTTCAAAGTATTGATCGATTTAACTTTTTTTTTTTATCTAGTATGTAAGTAAAATCCTGCTTTATGGAATGACTGATTTTCTAACAGCATTATACTCTCCTAATGGCGTATCAAATTTTTAAATTCAGCAAGTATGTAAAATATCATTATTCTATTATTATTTTTATAACAATACTTTGTGATTATTATTTACTATTTCAAATTTAGATGGTATGTCTTTTTCTATTAATTGACGTTACTTATTGTGATCATAAATATTTACTGAATTTCTATTAGGCAAGTATTAGTGTTTTTTTATTTTAAATGAAATACAGTACATTTAATATTAACAGTGATCACCCGGATTATTGTTTAAACAGCTTGTGAGTATACATTATATTCTTCGGTTTTAGCGCCCATGCATTACCTATATACTTAAGATGACATGTTATTCTGATTTTTTATTAATATTTAGGCAGTGAGTATAAGATCTTATTTTCTTTTTCACAAGTTGATTTTTCATAATTAAATTATATCTTAAATAAATTTTTAGGTTGTATGTATGAATTTAATTAATTAGTTAAGCATTTGCGAAAATACAATACATTAATGAATATTGAATGTAACAATTAAAACTAGCCTGTAAGTATAATACAATATTTAATTATCTATGTGATAATTTTTGTATTTATCTATTTCCACATTTTATTTAAAATTAATTACTAGATCGTAAGTATAATCGTAACTGTACAAATTTAGTAGATAAGTGCAATGTATAATTTTTTGATCACACAATTTGCGGCTTAAAATATTCTATACTAGAAAGTTTGTATGAGATTTACTTTGATGTATAGTACTTTTAAATTCTATTTCTTACTAACTTTGTCCTTTGTCTTTATTTTATTGTTAGCTTGTGAGTATAGTCTTAGTTCTTTATTTTCCCTTTTGAATAACTCTCAACAATTAATCTTTGATGTATTTTTGGTAGCTGGTAAGTAAGGTTTTATTTCATGTTAAGAATTAATTGCAATTTTCTTGTTATATTTAATTCTTTTTCCTATATTATTAGAAAGTAGGTTTAAATCTTATTTGTTCTGGAATGATATAATTTTATTAAATTTGTTAACATTTTTATATGCATATACGTACTTTATAAATTTAGCTGGTAAATAATATTTTATTTTTGGGATTTGTCAATTAATGCTGTATCTAAATATTGCTTATATGGTTGGTGACGTATTTTCGTTAATTACAGGATGTAAGTATAGGTTTTGTTTTTTAAATAAACAATTTATTTTTCAATTCTCAACTTAACATTTTTCAAAATTTTAGATGGTGAGCATATTATTGATTCATAAAAGCAACTTTATTTGATTTGTACATACCTTACAATTCCTAACATATGTTTGTCTATCTATTTCCAGGGTGTAAGTTATTTTTAGGATTATATCGGACCTTTTATCTCTAACTAATGTCGATAACATAATCTTAAATAATTGTTTTTTATTATGATATATGTTAATAATACAATAGCCCGTGAGTGTTACTGTAGTTTAGTAATACTTGTTTAAAATATCTTGACTCTAAAATAATGTTCTTATTTATCTAACAGTCGGTAAGCTTAATATTAAGTATCTATATTACTGCCTAATGTCAGTAAAGCATGCATAAAAAAGAGTTACGTCATAAGAGTAAAATGTTTTAAAACAAGTAAAATATTTTTTAAGTTTGAAAGTAATTAAATTTATAAACACGCTCGTTACATCGATGTTTATACTTACATCCTGGTAATAAAAAATAAGATCCCGTTAAAATTATATTATTTGATAAATCAATAATTAGACATTGTCAATATTTATAAGAATGCTTACCGACTAGTAAATTATTATCATCAATATTAATAAGTTTTAAGGTATTCATAAAGAAAAAGTATTATATGTAAACACAAACTTACGATCTGATGATTAACCAAAAATTATAGATTCAATGCGGAAGCGCTAAAAAAAAATAGTATTATGTAATACAGTTTTGCACTCACTCTCTGATAATTTTACAAAACATTAAGTTAATGACACATTATCTAATAATAATTTAAAAAATGAATGTATGCTATATACTTACTAACTGATGAATACATAGTATGTTAAGAAATACGCAGGATTAGTAAAATTAACATTAGAATAAGTATGAAAACTTATTAATCCCAATACTTGCATCCTAAATAATAATTTGATGAAAAGAAAGAAGGACGGCAAATAATTTA
>CAJVPV010001528.1:0-15576 GCA_910591835.1 Acaulospora morrowiae | reverse complement strand
TATCAAGTATTAATTAAATTTTGCTAAATATTATTATAAATGCAATTTTTTTATTGAAAATATACAATTTGATTTTATCAAAGTATATAATACCAAATAATTTTGTCAACTTTATAGTTAAATAATAAAAATTTATTTTGAATGTTATAATTTTTATTATAGAATGTTATAACTTTATTGTCAAATATTTTTTAACTAGAAATATTTTTTTGCTAAATTATTGTATTTTTTTTAAGTGCCAAATGGCATAAATTGAATCAAATAACAAAACTTTGATATAAACTTTTATTAATAAGTTTGAATTTAATCAGCTATGCTTTGGCAGCTTAATAACTCAATTTGGACTAGTGAAAATGTTACTGAATAGAGAAATTGTAATACAAATATAATACAAAAGCATTTTAACAATAAAAATCTAGCTAGATGGTCTGAGATTCTTCGTTTATCCTATTTTGATTTTATTTAATATTTGGTTATTGATCTAATGCACTGTTTTTTTTAGGTATTGATAAATGGTTTGTTAAATGAATATGGATTGAAGAAGAGATATTAATGAATAATGTATTAGATGAAATACAAGTAACAATTGAAAATTTTCAAGTACTATTTGACATTGGCCAAATTTCAAAAAAAATAAACTATAGAGAAGACTTTTTAAACTTTACTGCTGACAAATAAAGGAATTTTTTCATAATATATATAACTATTGTTTTATGAAAATATCTCTTGAAAATTAATTGTTAAATATTAATTAATTTTGTTAGAATATGTTATATATTAGTATATTTAATTGTAAGATAAGAATTATTAAATGAAGCTTATAAAAGACTAATAACAATAATTAAATTAATTAAGCAAAAATATAATAAAAAAAAATTACACTAAATCTTTATCTTTCTTTTTTTTAATGTTAAGGTGAGACGTGTCTCATGATCTTTATTAATATCATAATTTGTTATTATTACATTAGTCTATTACCTATCATAGTAGATGTATTTCTAAATAAAAAATCCTGGGGCAGGGAAAAGTAAAAAAGGAACTATCTACAATATTAATATATATGAAGAAAGGGCAAGATCACCTTAATTAAAAGAATGTGTCAGTTTGATGATTTGAAAAATGAAATGTGTAAATGTGAAATCACTATATACGTTGAATTTAAAGTCAGGATTAATCACTCCCCGAAATCATATATAGTTGAGTGTGTTTTGAGTAGGATAGTTATATAGAGGTAATATGTGTTAAAGTTTGAAGACGTATTATCTTTGAATCAACAATTTCTCCTGCAGGGCACAAATCAAATATGTCTACCTAGGTTACTGCTTCCTTTTCGATAGCTGGGCGCGACTCCAACAGCAGTAGAAGAGCACTGGTATAAGCTGCCAGATTATAGGGCGCAACTCCCTGGTATTTCACTTTTACTCACAATAAAAGTGCTTTACTTTTATTTACATTAGTTAGGCTTTAGCTGCCTTTTTTCTTTAATGGTAGCATTGCTGCTTGTGGGGTGCAACTCTATTGTTAAGATAATATAAGTTGGTTATATGGTTGAAAAAGGAGTGTTGTGATTAAAATATATGTGAGTTGGGTAATTAAAGCCCAGCTCCAGTTGATTGTTGTATTGTTTGGATGCATGTTAAGTAAAGATTACCGGAACCTGCGCAGGGTACAGATCACGTGCTCTCCCAATCTAATAGATTGTTAGTTGATCATTTGTTGTTATTGTTGTTGTTATTATTATTGTTGTTGTTGTTATTGTATGCGAGAATTTTATTGGAGAACTGGTTATAAATAAGTTTGAACAGGTTTGATGTTATTGTTAAGAAGTGAAGATATTTTATTGATTGTTTGTTAGGTGTAGATCTTTGGATGAGGTGAAACTGATTGCGGTTTTTTGAGTAGATTTAGAAAAATTGTAGAATAGTAAAGAAGTGACGTGTGGTATTGATTTTAGATGGAAAAGAAAAATAATAAATTTTCAAAGGTTGTGTTAAGACAAACATTAGATCCAGTAACTTTGTTTGAATGTATTGTTGGAATTAAATTTGTGTTATGGAGAAGAAAAGATGAGGGGAAAAGCAATTATCATGGTCATAAAGAGGGAGATACTTAAAGACAAAAAAATTATAAAGGAAGGCTGCCACGAGCCTTTCCCCATGCAACCAAGAGCTAAGGAAGACTCTCAACTTGCTTAGGTCTTGATCAGAGATTCCATCCCAATACAACAGTGTTCCTTAAAGTCTTTATGTCCTTTGGGTTTAAAGCTTATTTGCCTTAAAAAAAAAGAGAGGAAGATGCTTCTTGAAAGAAGATTTCCTAAAAAGGAAATTTTCAAAAAATCAGCGGTGAACAGATGAGAGTTTTTTTTTTTTTTTATTTTTTTTTACATCTATATAAATGCATATATAATTATGAACCATTATATACTTTTTGATGTTTTTTATTTAAACAAATAAATAGTTTGTTAGATAAGTTTATAATTAATATTTGTAAAATAATATTTTAACAAATTTTAAATTTAAGATTATTGCCTAATAGCTATTGAAATATTAAGCCTGAACTAATGCAAAGATTGATAAATGATTGTCAAATTATTAATCTAACCACATTATATTATAATAATATAGGACTCTAAATTTTAAATAATTAATCAAATAATAGAATTGAATCAATTTTTGGCAGATGAACTATGCTAATTTTTAAACAATATATATAATATTCAAAAGACAGTTATTAATGAATTTGAATAATTTTTTGGCAAACTATTGCATCCTAAAAAATTAAATTTAATTATATTTTCCAAAATCTTGGATTTATTAGTTAAATATTATAAAGCTTTTTATAAAACTATAAACTTTCAAAAGCCATTTGTTAAAGATATTAATAATAATTCAATAATTGTTTAAAATAGAGCCAATCAATATGAAAGATTTCGAATTGAAAGCAAAATTTTTGATTTTATTATGTCATTATAAAATATAAAATATTCATTTATTTTAACTGATTTGTGAATTATAGTAGAAGTGTTGATTTATATTCAGAACAGGTTCAATTTTTCTTTATTCATTCAATTAACTTATCAAATAATATAGCAAAACACAATTTGGTTTTTATTTGATGGTTTAAACCTGTTAATTTAGCAAATATTAGGTTCTATTTTAGATCCAAAAATGATATAAATGTTGAACTATGAAGTATCGAATTTTATCTGATTAGACACAAATATATAATTTCTATTTATAATATTTTTAGCTGATTTATTCCATTTAAATATAAGATTTCAAATTGATAAAATTCTTGTGAATATTTAACTATTATTCCTTTAAATCACAAATATAATATATAAAATTTCATCAATACATATAATTCGGCAAGGTAATATAATTTGGCAAAAAAATATACAGTATATTTGATAAGGTAATATAATTTGGCAAAGTGATATAGTTTAGTAATATATATTTGACAAGATAATATAATTTGTCAAGGCAATATAATTTATTAAAGTAATATAATTTAGTAAAGTCAAAATATATATATATTTGATACAAAAAATAAATTATTCATTTTATTGTCAAATATTAACTTCTTTAAAATGAGATTTAAAAAAAAGTATATCATTATGTAATAAATAAATTATATGCCACTTTATAGCCAAAGATAAAAGTTATATAAATTTGATTTATTGCTAAATTATATATTTTTTTGACAAATAATTGATAAGTGGCATTATGCCAAATAAATCAATTTCAACAATGATAACAAATTAATAATTAAATCATTATAAAAAAATTCAAATATTTTCTATATCAAGAAATTTTTTGGGAAAAAAAAAAAACTCTTTCCCGCAAATATTCAAATTCTTAAAATTTCCTTTTTGGTAATACTACAAAACACTCAAAAAACACTCAAAGAAACACTTTAAAAGAACATCTAAAGGAAAACTCCACAATATCTTCTTGAAAATAAAGAAAAACAAACATAACAGGTATACTATGGGTTCAAAAAGTATATTAACTCTTCTTTGTTTTTCAATTTTAGAGACAGATACTTGTGATTTCTTATTGGAAAAGAAAAAAAAACAAAGAATACAATTTATAGTAAAATTAAAAGAAAAGTTAGCATCGCACTTCACAAGCTACTAGCCAGTCGTGCACCAGGTTAGATACCTCTCTAGACATCAGCAGAACTTAGTATTGGCCAGATCACATCTGATAAATCAGGCAACCTTGCACACCAACACAAAATCAGAAGGGTCCCAAGACTTTTTTATTACTGTAATTGAAAAGAAAAGTACAGATCTCAGTATTTTTTGAAGATAAACAACATCTATTACGTGATTAAATTTTTGTTAGAGACAAAAACCAGAGACAGGTTACCCCTCCAAAAGATCAACAGTAATACGAACACATACTTTTCAAAACCAAACAATATCAACAACTGTCAAACAAACAAATACAGCAATTCAAACCCTGACATGTGTACACAACAAATCCAAAGTTTACTAAAGTTAACTCACTTCCAAAACAAGATCTGCAGTAGCATGAACACGTTATCGCCACAAACAAAGCAACAAGATACAAACAGGGCTTATCAAAACAAGCAGACTACAAACAACTTGGCAAAACACATGTCAATCTCAATTCCATATATCAAAAAGGTTAATTATACTGTACAACAAGTTATTTCAAGCAAATCAACACACATCAAACAAACAGCAAATCAAGCTGGATTACATGTGTTAACTCAGCAAAAGTCCAAAACAATGGCTGACTCCAATTCAATTCAAATAGAAAATCCAATTATAGAACATCTCAAAAACAATTGAAGACAATCACAATGAAGAAGAACAAAGGTGGTTTCGCATGTTAATTGAAGATGGCATAACAAAACTAGCTTCAGAATTGACAGAATTAAGAGCAATAGTAAATATTACAGTTATAGATACAGTAGTGGCAAAACTTCTCAATATTAATTCATATATAGCCATCAAATGGATGTTGACTAAAAAATACATCAAGCAAATCTGGGCATTCAACCAACTAGACATGAACATATTAAACAGATATATGTTAGAAGACTCATAACAAGTGTCTCAGATTGTTGATATCCTACATTTAAGTTATGACCCACAATATGTACAAAATAAAAATCCAGAAATCACATTACTTTTTGAACAACTTGTAACAAGAAACCATAACCACAACTACCCACAATAGGTAGTTGAAAGAAGTAAAGAAAACATATCAGAAAATTATATTAACCAAGAAGATGTAATAAAGCAGGCAAACGAAGAATAACAAATATCAGAAGTCATCATAAATGAACAGATTCTTGAAAACATAATTGAAAACCAGAAAACACACATCCCTGAGATAGTCATAAAAGAGCAATCTCTCTCAGATGAAGACTCCGATACACTAATACTCACTCTCAACCTACTGGAAGACATAAGAGCAAAGGAAGACTATACAACAAGAAACAGAGACTTCCAATCAACAAATTCCCATCACATCTGTAAAAAAGGGATATACAAGGTAGGAACTCTAATAGCAAACATATCAGGAGAGAATCAAGAAAAACAGATTAAGTATCTGACAAATATCTTCAAGCTCTTCACCAACAAATACAATCTCATCCAACCATATTTCCACAACAGAAATGGATGGTACACAATCCACTTTTACCATGAAAAAGACAGATTGACATGTATTAACAAATTCAAAAAAAAAAAGAATTTTGAACTAATCGCAATACAGGACTCAAACCTTAGGCAAGACAACAAAGCCAACAAGAAAACAAAAGATATCAAACACAGCATGCCGGAAGGAAATCAAAGTCATAATAGCCCTAACTTATTCAACTTAACTAATAAACAGGGCAGAGTTCAACTTTGAATTAGATACAACCCTTTTCCCCAGACCAGTAAAGAAGAACAATTACAAGAAATAGCCAACATGCTTCAAGTACCTATCGAACACAAGGGAATACAAGTCCTGGCAATAGGAAAAAACAAATGGATAAGTCTTGGTTTCAACGAAACAACAGATGCTTACAGGTGTAAACAATAGCTATTGAAACACATACAATTACAAGACATAATTTTGAATATTACCAAGAACGTCAGTCCAGACAAAGAAGCACTATCAGAAAGCTCATTAGCTTCAGAAAGTACAGAAAGTACAGAAACTACTGAATCAATACTGGATCAATACATACTTATGAACATTTCAGTACACACTTTGTTCAAAAAATTACAAGACATCCTTAGTAAATATAGAAAAATCCAATCACTTAACATTACAAAGGGAAACAACAACTACAACAGTGTTACAATAGCATTTCAATCCACAGAAACCAACCTCAAGAAAATCTGGTCAATTCCATTAGATAATCTAATGGCAAGATTAGTACTATTAGAAAACCATCGGGAAATCCTTATAGAGTGCAACAAAATTACAACCAAACTATATGACATTGGAAAATCAATATCTGCCTCATGAATAATGAGTGTAACAAAGCACCTAAAGGTCAAAACAGTACATATCCCACTTAACAGCAAAACTGGCAAAAGAAGAAACTTTGTTATTATAGGTTTTGAAAACCAAAATGATCTGAACAAAGCCCTATCATTACATATGGAACTGTTTGAAAGTAAAACCTGGTGGAGCACCAAAGACAATGCAAAAACATATAAAAGTATCAATAAAAAGCCAAAAGTCCAAACACAAGATCTTATAACAAGAGAAGAAAGCCATCCAAATAAATACAAGAATTTAAGCTTCTTCATAATCCCCAAAGAAAAGAAAACCAAAACAATCCAAGAAACTCGAACAAAAAGGAAAAAAGAATCAATACATTACTGAACTAACAACAAGCAAATATGATATACCTGAAGAACAAACTTCTTGAAATACAATTCATACAATGTTAGAATCAATCAGTGTCAGATTGATGAGACTAGAAGACAAAAGAAACAAAAACAGTGAAAAACTCCACTACTTCTTCTAAAAAGTCACACTAGTCCTGCAATAAAACAATATTGGAGAGAGTGAATCACCAAAAAACTCACAACAAGTGGAACCTCCAATAACAAAACCTGCAGTAATCCATACTTTAGATATCTTCAACTTAGAACACTTATCAAAAGCACATAATCAACAATTAGACATTGATATTTTTACATTTCTTCACGAGCAAAAAAAACTTTTCCTAAACAATCCAAATTCAAACTCCAACAATACCAAAACAAAAAAACATCTGTACAATCCTAACAACAACTTAATACAAATAGGAACTTACAATACCAGGGGAATCATATGTACAACAGATCAAGAAATCTTAATCCAAGAAATTTGGGAAAGTCAAATAGACATACTAGGACTCAGCAAAATCAAACTTATCCAAATCAACCAACAGTTCACATTTCAAAATAGCAAAGACAAATACAAATGTTTTATAAGCTTATGTTCACTAAACTCTATAAAGGCAGGAGTCCTCTTACTAATTTATAAAGGCTTGGAAAGAAACATCATTTGTATAGATAAACTTGATGGTCACCTGGTAGCTGTCAATCTCTAGAGCAAAAAGTGTAAAACATAGATAACACAAATATATCTTTCTTGCGACAAATGAAAAAGCCTATCCATTCAAAAAAAGATCCAAACATTGGTTTAAAGTAAAATCCAGCAACAGTACCAAATTATTTTAATAGGTGACTTCAATGCCACTTTTAATTCTAGATATGACTGAAGAAACATAGACTCCAATAAAACCTTCACTTCAGCTGAAGAACCAGAAATACAAATATTTAGTCATCTCACCAACCAAAATTTCATAGACCTTCAACAATTCTGAGACAGCAAGAAAGATACATATACATGGTCTAATAACAAAAGTTCAAGCAAAATAGACTATATTTGGAGCTCACCAGCATAGCCAATAGCTTAATTAGCTTCAAAAATGGAAACTTTAAAAAGATCACAAATAGCAACAATACCCTTCTAGAACTTCAAGTAGCTAAGAAATCTCTTATCCATATAGCCACAGAGCAGTATAAAATGACTAAAAGACACTAAGAAAAAATTATAAACCTGGTGAAAACATCAGAGGAACAATAGACAAGGTTCAAAGACAAGATAGAAGACAAGATACGAAACAATAAATTCTATAAGGAAATAACAAGCCTATATAACAAGACACTGGATCCAGAGAACCAAGTTGATAGAATTCAACACTGGTGAAGTGAGTTCAAAAGAATAATAATCTTATCAGCATTTAACAATCTCTACAGTGAAAAGAAAACCACCAGAGGAATCCAAAAGAAACAAAACAAAACACAAAACAGTAAAGAAAAAGATCTAATCAAACTATACAGTCAGCTTCATAAATTACAGAAGAAGGTTCAAAAAGATTCCACAGCAATAGAACCCATTGCACTATCCTAACAACTCAAAGACCTCTTGCTTAAGGTTATCAGAATTCTCTTAACTAACTCTCAACCTCTAGTAGATGAACTATTACAGAGCATAGAGAACCAGAGCACAGTCCCATTACAGATCAAAGAATGTATATACAATCTAAAATCAATAGTGCAAAAGACATGTCTTGTAGAAAAGGCTTCTGGTCTAACTCTGGTAATAAGCCTACAAAACTCCAACCCAAAACTGACAACGGCAGACTCTGTCATACAATATAAAAAGATTAATTCTAAGTTGATCTATTCCAATCTGGAGCTTGTAGATCTATCCCAATAGTGGTGTTTCACAGAACTTAATTATATGGCCAAAGGGCAAGATATCAACCACAGATGATGAGAAGACTAGACAAAAATCGTTAAGCCAAGTGAGTTTAGTGAGGTTCTACAAGATTAAATCAAAATCCAAGCAATGACGTCAGTTCTACAGGTAATGAAAACGGTAGTGTGATGCTATGCTAGTGGCACATCCCAAGGATTAGTAATAACAAAAGATTGGAATTCTGGGATTAATATTTATAATAATATTCCATACATACTGCTCCCTGCAATAATGGACCAGCAGATTTAGGTGGGTTTAAACTAGTGGTAGGATTCCTCCCCTGCGAAAGTCCCATCTGACATGTGGACATATCTCCTTGATGTTTAAATGGATGCATAGTTAGGTAATAGTGGTTAGCATAGCTAGTCTTATAATAATATATGTAATAGGCAGTGTTAACTTGCAGATTAACTGCAGAAATATAAAGGATATCCTGTACCAACCGATCGTTGGTTAATTTGTAAAGACACTTGATGTCTATCTGAATATATAAACGTATCAATAAAGATTACACACCGTGCATACGTTTCACTATAAAAGAAAGACATATCTTGTAGAGAAAAGAAAAAGAGTTAATCAAGAAATTCTAAAGGTAATCGAAACCAGATATCAGAACCTTAAGGACAACCAGAGGAGAATTATACAAATACTAACAAACAACTTTAGAAAAAGAATAACAATTGACAGAATCAAGGCAGTAGACAAAGAAGAATGAGAATATTTCACAATTGACAAAGAAGAGATTCTGAGCCAAACAAAGCAATACTATCAAAAAGCATTTCAGAAATGTAATAACAACTATAATATGCTGGATAAGCAATGAAAAAAGCAATACAAACCCAAAGACAAAATACAAGATAGTTGGTATAAGAAACTAGAAGAATAAATCTAATCAAAAGAGTTGAAAGAAGTCCTTCAAGACCTACCAAAAGACAAAGCAGCAGGTCCTTTCAAAATCAAATATAAAATGCTTAAGAGATTAGGACTCCAGGTCAAAAAGATCCTATACAACTTTTTCAATTTGTTTTTAAAACAGGAACATATATCAGCATCCTGGAAGAACAGTCTCCTATATCCGATCTCCAAAAAAAAAGAATGGCAAGGAGAACTCAACAATACCAGACCTATAATCCTACTCAAAACAATATGAAAGTGTTTTACCAAGATTTTTAATAACCAGTTAGTATTAATATGTAAAAAATATAATATACTCAAAGGTTTCAACTTTGCAAGCCTTCCAGGAAAAAGTATTTCTGATCTAATCCAATTGCTTAACAATATTTGTGAAGAAGTTCATGAAAAGAAAAAAGAATTATGGATTCTATTACAAGACACTGCCAAGGCATATGATACTGTCAATCTTGAAATGCTTAAATGAGCATTCTAAAGAATCAAAGTATCAGAGAAAATCACCAGACTTATCTTGAATTCCTTCAAGCAAAGAAAAATTAAGATCATTACAGATATAGAACTTATCAAGGAAATAATGGCAGGAGATGGTATAAACCAAGAAGAAATAATTTCTCCACTATTCTAGAGAATCTTTTATGATCTGTTACTGTATGAAATTCAAGAAAACAAACCACTGGACTATTCAATGAATTGTTCCTGGACACCAGATCTTAGCAAGCCATTGAGCAATCCAAGCTCAATAGAGAACTTATTTCTCAGGCAAGCAGCAATCGCCTATATAGATGACACAACATGGATAGCTAGATTTCAAAAAGATATGAAACTGATTCTCAAAAGAGCTAAATAGTTTTATGTAGCAAATGACTTTCAAATTAATGGCAACAAATCGGTTCTTATTACAATAAATAATAACAACAAAGACCCAAATATAATTTACTTAGGAATTAAACAAAAAGAAGTCAAAAAACTGGACTGTAGAAGCCATACAAGATTTCTTGGCATATAGTTAGGCAACAAAGACCAAACAAAAGATATCATTAATAAAATATAACAAGAAATTCAAGAAATCCTATCAAATTTGAGAAAAAGTTAATAATAGACAAGCATGTGAAGTTACCAAGAATAGAATACAGAATATAACACAGTTCAATCAACTTCTACATAGCCAATCGTCTCTCAGTACAATTAAGAAAAGTACTTAAAAGAGTAGCCTACATAACGGAAACAATTTCCAACTCTGTGATATATCACAAACTCTTTTATAAAATCAAAAGTATAGAGAAGATACGGTTAGAGAATCAAATCATCAACTTTATATACAGATTGAACAACTACAACCACTCATGTAAATTGATCCTAATCAGACTTAAACAAGCACAAATACAACATTGGGAGCTAACAAATCTTTTTCCTGAAAATACTGCCAACAACAATTACAAAAGAAATCTCTTAGTACAAATACTCAAGGCAGCAAACAAAATAAGAATTATGTTTCCAGACTCTCAATGGACAAATATATTTTAATAGAAAGGAGGACATATAACGATCAAAATCCTTCTAAATAGTCCCTCCTCTTACAGCAAGGCAATAAAGTCCTTAAGAAAACACAACATCATATTTGTAGATCAGCTAATAGACAAGGAATACAACATGCTCCTAAACTGGAAATACTACAATTTCCAAAAAATCAAGAACAAGGACCTACATTAACATAGTATCAATTGATAAAAAAAATATTAGCAAATGACTATGATGTTCTTAAGAAAAAATGGACAGGATAAGATTAGATACTCCAAAATAGACTACTTTTCACACTCAATGAAAACATATATCACAGGAAATAGAACTGGCAAGTAAGTACAAATAATGACAAAGAGCAAAAACTAATCTGGTTAAGAAGTAGAAATACACAAGCAACAAACTATTGAGATACAGAATACTTTCAGATTGGAGTGGAAAAAAATCCAAACACAACCAAGTTTACAAAGGTTGAAGTTGATCAAAAACAAGCCAACAAAAACTCTGCACTCACCATAAACTGGATAAACAAGATTGCCAAATACAGAAAAAGCAAAGAGCCAATAATACCAATCGAAACACATATTTGGAAAGTCAGGCCAAAACAAAACTGGAAGAACTTTGCCTAAAAAATACAAACGTATCCAAACTCCAATATATTAAGATAGAAGACCATGGCATACAGATAATTCAAGACAACATAGAGTCAGAAGAATACTGAAAATGGCTATATACAGAATATAGACTTAATATGAATCAGGACAAAGAAAATACTTATCAATTTTACACAGATGGAGTCATGAGTAAAACATCAGATCAGTTTACAAATATGAAAGCAGCATGGCTTCAAACAAAAGGACTGAATCCAGGAAGAATGTTCCAAGCAGGAGTTGATAACTGATCCTCTTCAACAAGAGCAGAACTAGCAGCAATTCTCCTAGCAGTGATAACTATACCAAACAATAGAAGAGTGGAAATCAAAACGGATAGTGCTAATTGTATTAATACCTTCACAAAGCTAAGCAAACTCCATCCTAAAGAAACATTAGTAAGACAAATAAAAATATCAAACTGGTAATTATGGTTAAAACCAATAAACATAGTTACAAGGAAAAGAATCCAACTGAAACTCACCAAATTCAAAGCCCACAGCAAAGACATACTAAACGACCAAGCAGATCAGTTAACTAAAGTAGCAAAAGAAGAGTCAGTAATCATATGGAAACCATTGTCAACAATAATCCCAATTACAGTACTAGAATGGAACAAGATCCCTATAGACATCTCAATTAGAGAATTCATTAAAGATGTCAACATGAGAGAGATCCTAATACAATGGGCATCTCTTAATAGAATACAACAGAGATGGAAAAAGGAAATAGCAAAGCATGACAAAATTGATTGAAAAGGTTTCTGGCAACATAATAATAACAAAGAATCACTAACTACCTTATTCAAATGGATGAAAAAAAGAACATTTAAAATCAAGCTTTTATACAACAAACTGCCAACCCTGGACAACCTAGTCAAATGAAACACCCAAGAACTAGTAGCAAATATCAAATATGTCTTTTGTCTAGATCATAAAGAAATGATAGATTACTTGACAACTTGCAATGAACTCCAAAAAGAAAAAAACAGGATATGGGAAAATATTCTTAACAAGCTATATGTATCCTGGATTACAAAGCATACCAACAAAGACAAGAAGAAAGTTAAATGGAATATAACATCAATTTATAGAATAATGAAAAGATGGAGAGTCAAAAAATCATCTTTAGTAAAAGAACTAATAAACATCGGTATAGGATTGTGAACAAAAGAAGAAACACTAGAGTGGACTCAAATATGTCATATACTCAACATACACAAAGCAGCAGTTAAAAAGATCTTAAACAAGATATCTTAAGGTTGGAGTAATGAGTTTCGTCAACAAATCTGGAATACAAGATGTGAAAAAATCCATAATCAAAAGAAAGCACATAACAAAGAAAAAAAAAGAGAGACAGATTACAACTCAAGGATATCAAGGGAAGTCTTCAAGTCCAAGAAAAAACACAGACCACAGGAAAAGAAAAAGGAGACAATAGCAATACCGGCAGACACAAGCCCAGCAACCAAAGGTAACAAGATTTCAGAAATCCTTGCACAGACCTTATAAAACAAGATAAAGGAGAGAACCAAATGGTTAGGAATGTAAAGTAATCAAGATTTTGCCAAGGTGAATTGTAGTGATGAACTGCAGGCAATGAACTCAAATCATCTTAGGAATGGAGAAAATAAGCAAGCAATATTATTCATCTCCAAGATCATACTTAGAGATTAACAATCAGAGACAGATATT
The DNA here is from genome assembly GCA_910591835.1 of Acaulospora morrowiae. Taxonomy (NCBI): domain Eukaryota; kingdom Fungi; phylum Glomeromycota; class Glomeromycetes; order Diversisporales; family Acaulosporaceae; genus Acaulospora; species Acaulospora morrowiae. The sequence goes on along the minus strand of CAJVPV010001528.1, from coordinate 2,007 downwards.
CAAGTATTAGCTTAGTTTATGTATAAAAGTTTCACACTTGTATGTTTTCAATTCCAATAATTAAATAAACATAATAAATACTTGTTTAATTATAGAAAAAAAAAATTTTTTTTTGAATGAATATTTTCAAATATCTTTGAATATAGATCTCTAAAGAACCTTTATTATTATTAAAAGACTCCAGAGTGAAAATTTATATATTAATTTTTGGAAATTTTCAATATATTTTAATAATAATAAACTATATTTATATTTACATATTATAATTAAATAATATTCAATTTAAAATATTTAATTGGCTTATAAAATTATTTTTATTATTATATAATTTTTTATTATTTTATAATTTTTGTTTATATTTTTTTATTTGTTTGTCTTTATTTATTGCTAAAGTCTTTTTTTTTTAATTCTTTATTTTTTGGTAATGGCTTCAGATTATTCTTAGTATTTTTATAATTTTTTAGAAATTCTTCTATAATAATAATTGATGAATCAGCTATTTCTTTATTTTTATTACTTGAATTTTCTTCTTTAAATCAAAGTTCTTTTTAATTTTCTCTTAAAAATATTATTAACAATAATTTATAATATTTTGAAGATTTTTAAAACTCATTTTATTTTTTTTACTTTATTTTTAATTAACATTTTATTTATTGAAATACTTTCATTATTTAGATTAAGAACTGTTTGATATATTGTGATAGTGAATGCCACTTGTTTATTGAAGATATTTTTCTTTGACCAGACTTTTTCAAAAATACAGACCATTATGCTTTGTATCTTTCTTCTTGGACAATTATAAAGGTTTTCAAAACATTTAACAGTTTTTTGATATTGTTTCTAGGCCAAAATATTAGCAGAATTATATTTGTATTTATTGTATTCAAATATCTTTTATCAAAAATTGAAAACATGGCATTATAAACTTTTGAAGCCATTGTTCCATAAAGTAATTGATACTGTTTTATAAACTTTTAAAGCAATAAATTGTTAAATAACTGAAAAACTAAAATTATTAATATTTATAAGAATTATTGCTTAGTAATATACTTTTTATAATATATTTTCTAGCATTTTCTTGTAAGGTCTTTATAAACTCTAAATATTCTTACTGAAAAAAACTCTTGATTGTTTAACAAAAATATTCATATTTCAAACATATTTTTTCAAAAAATATTTTTTTCACAATACTCTTAATTATATGCTATTTAAATAAAATATAAATTATTGAAAATTTTTAAAAAGATTTAAAATAAATCTGATTTTGATGAAATTATATTTGATAATTAAATGTTGACTCATGTAAATTTTATTTTTTAAGTAGGTAACCTTATTTTCTATAAATTTTTGCTGTTTTAATAATTGATCAATTTTTTTATAAAAATCTTCATGGAACTCTATGATTCCTTCAATACTTTTATTAAGAACTAAATATATAAGTTAATATTTATTTTAAATTATAACAAATTTTTAAATATATCTGAAGTTTCTTTAAATATTCTTTATACTAATGTATTAAAAGAATATTTGAAAACATGTTCAAAAGATCTCAATTATTTCTAAGGTATTTCTGTTTCTATTTTGATAAGAGTTGAAAATCTTTATTCAATAGTTGGCTCTAAGATTTCCTAAGTACTCTTTGCTTTTTTAGAAAACTTCAAAGTACTTTCTTCATTTTTTTTTTGATAGAATCAGAAATAAGTTTTTTAATATTTTAAATATTTCTTGTTTTTTATTTGATATTAAAGAAAAGTAAGAGCTTTAGAAATCTTATATAATACAAATTCTAAAAAATTATGTTATGTTATAATCCCAAACTTTTCTTTATCACCTTTTAAAAATTACTTTATAAATATAAATTATTAAACCACAAATCAACATAATTGATTCACTACCAACGCAATATACACTCAAAAATCTAAATAATACTCCTATCCCACCAACAAGGCATTTCCTCAAACAAATCAACAAAACCATACGATCCACAGAAATAATCTTTTCACAAAG
>CAJVPV010001527.1:0-15589 GCA_910591835.1 Acaulospora morrowiae | reverse complement strand
TTGATCTTTACAAAACAAATTACTATTGCCTCTTTTGTTAGACCTCATATATCTCAAAATTGTACTAATCTGTATACCTTTAAGAACTTTATCATACCACATTGGTTCTGTTCATCTAAAGTGCCTCCCTGTTACTAGTTCTCTGTTTTTATTTTTCTCCTGAGGTAGAAATGATATATAACAATATATTATTATCCTCTTTTATTAAGAAGCTGATTATTTTTAGCCAATATAAAATTTAAGTAGATATATAATAATAGTAAGCATAATCTATTATTAATATTAGGGATTTTTGTGACATATGAAAATGGATTAATAAATAATTGCTTTGTATATATAATCTATATATTGTTAATTTAATATATTTCTTTTCGAACTGTCTATAAAAGCTGATAATGTGATACAAGCTTATGTACTGTTATACCATCTGGGCAAAATATATACTCTAACCATTTTTGTTATATAACTTTTACAACTTTGATCTTTTTTTTAGCTTCTTTTGTATACTTAACTTTTTTAATAGCATTGGATATCCATAATTTATTTTGATATAATATATACATATTATTATAATTATATTTAGAATTAAAGTTTTGCTTAATTTCTATATTTTTTATAACTTATATTACAAAAGCCATTTTTAGTACAATGAGAAGCCCAATGCCTTTCCATTTCTATATAATTATAATTACCTATATTTTTGGTTCACTTTCCTATATATACTAATTAATTACAAGAGAAACATATTGCAATATCAATTTCAGGTGTATAACTTATATAAAATTTATAACTCAAAGAGTCTAGACTCTGTCCATTAAGATCATTTCAATATTTTTTTAACTTTCTAGCTTTAAGATATTTTTTGCTATTATAAGATAAAAGATTATTTTCTCTAAAATATGTAAGATATTTCCAAATCCACTTTATCTATTCACTGGAAGTTTCATTATTGCAAACTTGTGGCATCACACAATATTCAATCTATTTTTTATCTGAATATTTAAAATCCTGATAAGTTACTAAACTACTAAAATCACTCATTTTATAACTTATTTATTAATTATGTAATTATATTGAATTTAAGGATTTGGATCTATTTGATTTAATAACTATATACTCTAGAATATTATGATTCAATTTTAATCCAGATTGTTATTCTCGAATTATTTTTTTATACATATATAAAATGTTTAGAAGATTAATATCAGGTGCAACATACTTATCACCTTAAACAATTAGTAATATTATTACTGCCAAAGATACTGCAAATACATTACTGATATTAGTTAAAAAATAAAATGTATCATATATACAAATTCATGAAATATGTAAATTTGCTATTGCAATAAATAATTAATAAATTCATTATATACATTAGAAATAATAGACTTTAGTTATATTGTTTATGATACAATTTATATTATTTTCTATTTCGCAAATTTGATAAAAATTTGTATGAATTGAGTATAGACTTTTTTCCATTCTTCCATAAGATTATTAAGCCATGCAGAACATAATGTCTCAGAAAAATGCCAAAAAACATAAACATGATTGAATTCGGTTTACACTTCAGATTTTGAATTCTGTAAAAATTTCGGCAATCAAAGTATCAGAGAAATCAAATTATTCAGCATGATACAATAATTAAAAAGGTCAAATTATATCTTTATTATTTTTGTAAAATAAATATTGAAAAGATTGAGACCCGGCTAATTAAATAATCAAATAACAGGATTTCAAGAAAGGAATTAGCCAACCTCTAGACCCCAAGAATGACAATTCCTTTTCCACTACTCACTACCTAGATTATTTGTTTTACTATCAATCCATAAACCAATTTGATCTAAAGTACTAATATAACTATTCTTCTTTTTAATATTTCTCTTATAAAACCCTTTTACTATCACCTTCTTAATATTTCCTTCCAATGAACAAATGTTCATATCTACAAAAAGATATATTTTCTTTAAAGTATAATTATTTTTGAATATAATTTGATCAAAAATTTACTTAAATTGAATTGGATCTCTTAGTTATATTATCGATCATTCTTAAAATTCTCTATGTCTCTCATAATGTAGTTGGCATTATGTGTATTAATGTTTGCGATTTTTACAGTAAGTTTATTGTTAATTTCAATATTGATTCTACAGTGACGATATCATTAGTTTCAGTATATATCGATACCTAATACTTATAATATACATGAAAAAATATATACAGTACATGTGGATAATATATATAGACATCTTTTCTCGTAATTGCCTTCATAATAGACTTCCTATTGTCGATCAAAATTGTCTTATTTCGTTAAACTAATCTATAATCAAAAAATTATATAATTTGTCATATGTTATATAAAATACATAAACCAAGAATTTTTGAATTTTTGAATTTTTTTTCATATTAACATTTTTGGATTAGTTTATATTCGTAGTTATCCCTGCAGTTTATAACATATATTACAAATACAAATCAAAATGGCAATTTATTCAAACAGTTATTGGCTAAGGTTATTATTTATATTTTACTAAAAAATTGATTTCAACCTTTGTTTTTAACTTTGATTTTTGTATTTTCAGAAATATAGCTGAAATAGTATTATCCTGTTTTGTTATAGGTTTTGGGTGTGCTTTATCAGTTGATATTTGCAAAAGAAATAAAATTTCAGATAGTTATGACATTTCTATTAACAATCTCATTGTCAATCATCTCAAGAAGCTGATATAGAATAATATAAGAAAATGGCATAATATGGAGAATATCAAGGATTACAATGAACTAGTATTTTGGAAAGTTGAAGTTCCTTAGGAAAAACTTAATAATTCTCTTATCAAAACTGAAATTAAACAGCTCAGAGATAGGAAAATGAGCAATATTAGTAACTTTAAGAAGTTTTTTCCAGAAAGATACACACCTCCAGATGAAATTATCCATATAATCGCATGTCCTGTCACCATTGATAAGTGTCTCCTAATTGTTTATCACACAAACAAAGATATCTTTTTATAGCTTAAGTCTGTGATTGACAATGGCAGGCAGATCTCAAGTGTTTTATTTCTTTTTATTTCACTGTATTAGTTTCATACATCTATTCTGATGAAGTTAAAATTAAAATTAAAAACAAAGGTTCGTTGCATTAGAAGCTTAGTTCTTTTAAATAATTTTTTGCTCACGTTCACTCTTGTTTTTTAGTTATAAAGGCCTTCCCAAATGTAAATAAATTTTTAATTGACTAGCTTGTTTATATGCTTACCTTAATTTGAGACATTGAAACAGAGAAATGTGATTCTCCAGATCCATAAAATGACCTGTATATTAAACTGAAAGCAGAATCCTCCTTTTTCAAAGTATGATTACCCTAAGGTATAACCAAACAAACTCTCATAACAGTTGATCTGTGTCTTCCTTCTTATGAATCTGGAACAGTGAATTATTATAATTCCTTTTATGATGAATCACAATTTAAAGAAACAGTTTCTTTTGTGAAAGAAAAGATTGAAAATAATATTGGAAACATAGTTTTACTTGCTGGAGTTTCAAGTGATGAAAAAACATTGACAATGTTTGAAATAGCTATGCAATATTGAACAATATATATTGAATTTTCTCCTAGCACAGGAACATATGGTGACCATATAGGGAGAAAGCTTGAAGCAACCATATATAAATGACTAAAGTTTGAACAGCATGATAAGCAAAGGCAAGTATTTTGTATGCTGGACTGGGTAATACTCTCATGTAAACTTTTACTTATAAAGATGCTCGTCAAGAAAAATATTTTAACGCCAAAAGAATGACTGTTTGCATAGCTTCGAATGGATGACTCTAAGATTCGAATGAAATTGGTTCATGAAAATTATGATATTTTTAATATTAATGTACTTATTGTAAGTATCAATGCTTGTCTCAATATAGAGTCTCTAACCTTAATATTTGATGAGGCACAAGTTCTATGTAGATTCAAATATGAAGAATACAAAAGGGGCTCAGTTCCAAACAAAAAATGGAATTTCTTATAGGCTTACATTGAATATCTTACACATCTTCCCATTATCTGTTTTCTTGCCAGTACTTACATGCATATGTTAAGAGAAATTTCTCTTGTTACTAGTGTTGAAAAAAAATGAGATTTGAAGGATCATATTGTACTAAAGTTTTTCTTCCTTTCATATAATAATGTCCTGCAGAATCTCAATATTGTAATTGATCTGACAGATGCTTCACCCAAAATTCTTAGCTTCTTGGGATGTCTTCTCAGTGAATGACCTTGAAACTATACATTGTTTGTTAAACTGTTGATATTAGAACAGATTTCAATTAATAGAATGAAAGATCAAAAAAATAAAGAAATTATTAAACTTCTTAATAAGTAGTATAAAATGATTTGCAAGAACATGGCAGAATATTTGAAAAATGTATATAAATATTTGGATGCTAATAACCTCAATCCAAATAAAGCAATTATAGATGTTCTTAGGCTTTGTGTTTTTTACAATTGAAAGTACGAATCAGTTATAAAGCTTTTTTAACACAGTATCATTCCTTGCAAGGCACCAGAATACATTACCCTTGGATCTGATGAACTTACTTCTGATATACTGTAATTGAAACCAACACATCACTTGAATCTTATCTCGTTTCTAGCATAGAACTTTTTCTTAAAAACACAAGAAGAAAAACTTTGGTAGAAGTCTTTATTTATGAAATTATTAGGCTCAATGGCATTCCATCAATTGGTAATAAATTTGATGCAATCTTTATTACAGCAATCATTCAAAAACATGGACTTAATGTGCGAGAGGAACTTAACAAGTGGAAAAATGGTCAACAATTTGATCTTCATTTATGGATCACTCCCACAATAAAATTTGTAACAATTTCAAATCTATCAAAAGCAGTTTCTATAGCCAAATATGTTGAAGATGAAACTTATAGTTATTATGCAATCCAACTAGACACCTATTCAAGGTCAGACTTGATTATTTCTCTTGTGAATGATAAGCATAATATAGTACTGTTATCAACAAGCTGTATAGTTTTTGGAAGTCTTATTGAGTGAAATAAGGTTAAAATGCAGTTAATCAAGTTATGTATGAAATTTCAGTATATGAAATGCCCAAGAAGGAGAAAAAACTCTGAAACTGTGAAATTTTCTCCTTGTAAAAAAAGAACACATCTTCAAACAGGTCTTGATCTAATTTTTAATGATACTACAGCCAAAAAGAATAACTCAAATAAGGATGAGGATGACATAGAAGAGAAAGAGTATGGACAAGATTTAAACTTTGATGATGTAGATTATAATTTGGACTACACTAAAAACATCGAAAAATACTGAATATCTAATGTCCCTGAGCATGCAAAGAACCATGAGAAAATAAAAACCTCAATTGAAAATTAAAAACATATTTATGTTTCAATGGAACTTTCTCATAGACATAGTAAAAGACCAGAATTGTTTCGGTTCAATAAATATATGAATCTTGTGATTATTGTTGATAATCATAATATGGTGCATATTTTTGAACTAGTTATTAAGGAGCTAGTAGATAGTCTTAGATTTGTATCTTTACATAATAAGTTGGTAGTAAATGTATTCTAATATAGGAATTTTTATTTCTAAATAAAGATGTGAAAATTTGATGGATGAAACAGATGGGTAAAACAAATAGCATGAAATTTTTGTTGAATTCAGTTGATCAAAATCTCTGGCCGAAATATTGTTATAGTATTATGAATAAAAAAAATATGTCTGTTAAATAATGTATATGAATCGCATACACATATATAATTTTTTGTAAATAGATTATCAATGTAAAAAGTTCAATCAGCTAAACTAATAAATGGAGTAACAGAATATTTCAAGAAAGGAAATTTGCCAAGCCCTAATCTATATAATGGCAATTTCTTTCCTGCTATTTATTATTGTTTGTTTTGCTATTGATCCAAATGCCTATTTTATTTTAAATCATTAATTCTACAATAATAATTTTTAATTATATCTCTTAAGTTTTCTGGCCCCAAGATTAAGAATATCAACTACACATATCATCTAAATAATATACTTTTTCTGCTATAATTCTATTAAAAATAATCTTAAATTGGTTCCATATTTTTGAAGTTATATTGTTGACTCAATTCAGAAGAAGCTTTGAATTGATTTTTATCATTTTGTTGAACGGATGTGTCTTCGATAGATTCGATTTGTATTTTGGGAGAAAAGACACCTTTGTACTTGAACAATGGCATAATGTCAATTGATTTTATTTTGGATCATTAAGATTCTTACTTGGTGATATGTAAAAAATAAAACGTGGCACCAACAAGTAAATAGCGATTTTCTTTACGAATATCAATAGGTCAGTGAAGTTCAAGAATGAAGTGATCTTCGAAACAATAAGCGATGTCATCTATAAGTGGAATTGGTCTATTAGCATATATACATGAATGTAAGGAAGTTTTTATAGCATATAAACAAATAAACAAATCTTAATCATTTGAAATTAGATATTATTTTGAGTGTATAAATCTTTTTATTTATCGTAGATAAAATTTATTATCAGAGTCTTTAATGAAACTAAAGAGATTTGTTAAATATTTATTCACTTCAAATTGTTAATTATAACGAAGGAATAAAGGATTACAGATATTTTTTCTTCACCTTTTATATAAAAAAATCAAAGATTAGAATTTATTTATAAACTTGAATAATATAGGGCCAAAAATTACCAAAAATATTTATATCTTACATACTAATTAGATCAATAATTGTTTTCTCATCATATTCTCATTATCAATTGGACATATCCAGATATATAGCAAATTCAAATAATAAAGTGATCTTTTAACTAATCTAATTAATTTCTTTTTATAATAGCCTTGTCTCCGATCCTCATTCTTAGATTCATGAATTAACCAGTTTGTGACTGTAAATGAAAGTAATATAACATTAAAACCATGTAATTGTTTATTAGATTTAATTATGGAATAAATCTTCTTTGCAGTACCTCCACCATAAGTATAAAATAAATCACAAAAAACTTTGGAATACCGGTATATTCAATTATTATGAAAGAACATTTATGCTATAATTATTGTTTATCTTGTAGTTGATATGGCCTATCCAATAAGACTACTGTCTGCTCATATACTGTTTTTGTATTGAGATGAACTCGGGATCTTTTTCTTATTCTGGCGATACATTCTTTGGAATGCGAATATTTTTTTGATTATCTTGATATCAATGGGCTTATATATAATACTAATTGTTCCGCAAAACTTAAATATAGTAAAAGATATACTTGTGAAATAATCTAAAGGTGCTTTAGATCATGGATAGAAATCTGAACAAATTCTACCAAAATTATCCAACGGGCCATTATTCCATAGCTTTTTTGATCAAATGGGTCATTCACAAAAAAAGCTTTGAATCAATATTACTGTTTAGCTATATCACAAACTTAGTCTAAATGATCAATATATATATCAAATATTGTTTAGATGGAGGCCCTTTAAGGGTGTCTCGAAGAAACATAGCATTATTCTCATTCCGTGCATCAAAATTATGTATAATTAATAGGCTTTAGAAAAACTATAATAATAAATTTAAATAATAATAGAGTATGCTCTTTGATTCTCTGATTTATATCTATAATTAGAAACAATTTTTATTAATATATAAAATTCATGTAAATCCAAAAAGCTATCTCATACTATTTTTTGATAATTTTTTTGATCCTTGCTCTCTTACTGGCTGGAGAATTATCAACTGTTATCTGATCTTTTAATAAATTAACAATGATTTCTATTATTCATTTTATGCTATTTCTAAGTATGTCAGGATTTTCTTTGACTATTGTTTTCAAAAGATTTATTTAATATTCACTTTCACTGGTACAATAAAGCCTGTCTGTGGTAAAAATGATAAAATACCAATCCATACCTAGCATAGTATTTAGTAAGGATCCTAATGATTCTCTTTGATTCTATATTCGATTCTCAAGTTTATATTAAATTTAATAGGTGAAGTATACCTCACCATCATTTTTAATAGTGTTTTGAATCTCATGCAATTCTATGTGATTCCTTGCAATTCTCTGTACTTTTTTGCAATTCTTTGTGCTTCTGTTCCATTCCAATTTTTGAAACCATAGTATTAGTTAAAATGTAATTAAATTTTGGAATAAAAGAGAAAACTCAATAAAAAAAAATCTTTACCTATGGATATGATCCCATAAAGATAATTGTATTCATTGTTTCCAAAAGCTTGATCTGCTATATGTTTATTTATATAATATGTACTTTCGAGTTGCATAATATTTTGAAGATAACTAATTTTAATATTACATGGCTTGCCTTCTATAATATACATAAGATCTTTCTTTCCTTTGATCACATAGTCAACATAACCAGATGCTTTTTCACTGGAGACATCTTTCTACAATAATATATAGAGCTTTTTCTCTTTGGTAAGTCTTTGAATAATAGCAAGTGATGCATATAATATAGAAGAAATAAATTCACAGCAGATAGTCTTGTTAGCATCTGTCATCATTTCAATATTTGTCAGAATTAATATGATGTTTGCTATACAGTGTTTGAATGCTTTATCATTATCATTGATTTTTATAGAATCTATAAACAGAAAAAATGTTAGCTTGTGTTCAATCACTTTGTCAAGAAATTTGTAAGACTATGTGGTTCTGGAAAAATATCACATATCTAAAATGAATTGTTTGATATTTATTATATTCTTACCATTAACTTTATATTTGTGGAATATGTTTTTTAAATCTTTCAAGATTTTATATAAAGAAAAGCTACATAATTTTTGTTCCAAACCTTCAATAAATTTTGCAAGTCTTGTAGCTAATCTCCTTTCAGACCATAACTATGAAAGTCCTTCTTGGTTAATTCAAGAAAGTTGAAACTGAAAATTTTCTCATTGCAAAATATCTTGAAATCTGTTTTATTGAGATCCAAATTTTTTTGCCTCTGTAAATAGTTGATAAGTTTCTCAGACTTGTATTTCTTGATTATATCTGTTATTGTGTGAGTAAATCTTTCTTCTGTTAATATAGAGAATATAGAAACTGGTGATAAAGGTGAAAGTGAAGATATTGTTTATATTAGTGGATAGCATAAAAATTCTGATTTATGTTGGTTTATATATTTGATCAAGTGAAACTAGATAATGCAAGAGAAGAGAATGAAAATTTTTTTCATTTATTTTTTAAGATTAGTGACTTTTTATAGTAAATAGATTATGCAGGTTACAAAGTTGACAGACATATGACAATTTGAAGATTGCAAAAATTTTGACTTTCCAAGACATAAGTCTCTTAACATACATATTAATTGAAAATATCAGTTTGTTCTTTCTTACTGTCTTTTTGAGATTTATTTATGTTGGTTCTTATTGCAGAAGCATATTTATTATGGAAGTAATTTCTATAAAAAATAATGATTATCTATATTGTACTAACTTCTATATCTATCCCTAATTTGCGAGTTTAATTCATGTAATATGATTTCCATTGCTTATTTTTATCCAAGACAAATACAGATCAGCTATTTTTTATAACCTGTTTCCTGATAAGAAAACTATGAAATGGATTAAAAAGGGTCATAAGAGGAATGAACTTATCAATTCTTATTAGTAGCTTTATCAAAATTTATATGACACAATAATTTAGCATTTTTCAGATCGTCAAGATTATTACTATACAAAAGAGATTATCAAATTTAAGGAGTATTTATCAGTTACAAATATAGAAAAAACCTGACTTATATTAAGTAGTTAACCACAAAAATAACAAGAATTACTTGGTTTTGGAAATAAATCTAATAGTTCTGGATATTATAAAATATTTTATTTTTTTTCTTTTGTAAGTATGAGTATCAATAATATTTTCTATTATTAATTCCAAAGTATACTACTATTTAATGTATCGTTATTTAATTAAGATTGTAAAACATATTTGTATTTACTATTATTCTATATTTTAAAAAGAAAAAATAAATAGTTTTAATAACACCATTTCTAAGATCAATAAAAGTAATATTCCTAAAACCAATGAAAGTAATATTTTCAAGACTAGTATAACTAGTGTTGTTAAGATTTACTATTCTAACAATTCAAACTCATCTAAATCAGGAAGTGTGAAAACTATTCAAACTTATAAGTAAGTTTTATATCATATAATTATGTTTATAATATAAGCCTTCAGTTAAAGTAATATTTGTTAAGATTAGGTTCTTTATTTTATTAAAAACAAACAAGGATGAAATAAAACAAGGTAATATATAAGTATCTTATACCAAAATTGTGAGAACTGTATATAATATCAATTTATTGTTAGATAATAATAATTTATTAAAATTATTAGATAAAAATAAGTATGAAAAGTATAGTGTCTCTACTTATTTATATAATGTAACTGCTGACTAGCAATTTTTAAAAAATAAAGTGATCCTGCTATATATACAGATTTTATATATAATATTGCTTCCTTGATAAGAATTTTAATGATTCTTTTCAATTCTGTATTCGATTTTCAAGTTTATATTAAATTTAATAGATAGGGTATACCTCACCATTATTTTTAATAGTGTTCTAAATTTATGCAATTTCCTGAAATTCTGTTTGATTCCAATTTTTGAAACATATTCCCTGAGATCTATTATTGCTTTGTAATAGGCTTTGTCCTATAATATGACATTATTTAGCAGAACAAGTACAGATACTTCATATTATAATTTTTAAATTATTCTATGAGCTTATTTTATAATAGGTATTAATTTTTTAATCATAATTTAAACTAATTAATTTTTATTGCTAAGCAATGGTTTTTCGGGTTTACTTTATAAGCAGGATGTATATTTGTAATAATAAAATAGAGCATGTACTGTATGTGAAGTTTCTTAAAATAATTAAGCTAATAGAATTATTTTATATTCTATATAAAAAATTTAGAAACATATGGTCTATTCGATATTAATATTGATATTGATTAGTGATAAGGTCTTTTGTTCAGACTTTAATATATATATATATATATTTTTTTAAATCACAAATAAGCATTAAATGTGAGACTTTTATTAAACAAGAGTTTATAGCTATTATATTAAAGATCTTTACAAAAAAAGTAATTTAATCCTAGCCTATTGCAACTTTTCCTGTTAGTACTTGACTTGCACCAAGTAGGTGGATCTATACTAGCAATGTTGAATGGCTAATGCCTATTCAAAATAATGATACAATTGTGGGTATAAATATATTTTTATCTGTTAGGTTGTTATTTGATGCTAATATACTAAATATTTTATGAAGTGTGGAACTGTCGTTTTTAGTGTTGAGATCACTTTTTGTGGCTATGGTTTTTTTTTCATTTTATTCCTGATGTTGGTGATGTAGTGGCTGTTGTTGAACATTCTTTCCAAACTTTGTGTAGGATCTTAAGTGCTTTGTTCGAGATTGCAACCTTGTTATTTTGTATTTTATCCAGAGGAGGTTGAAAATTTCCAAGTGTAAGATTAATTATGTCAAGTATTGTTATTGTTGTGAAGATCGGTGGAGATAATTTTCCATTGTCAGGTGTTTGAGGAGTATTCTTGTTAATTAGATCTATAAGTTTGTCCTTCTTTTTTGTGATGGTGGATAAGGCATATACGCAAAGAAAGATATGTGGTTGTTTCAGACTTTAATATTTATAATCTTCAATGTTTAACTATATATATAAACCTTTGACTTGAATATTTATTATATTAAAAAAAATCTTTCATTAGATAGATATATTATTATTGATAAATCTAACTCACTGGTATAAGATAGATTCAATTATTCTGATTATATTTTAAATAAATAACTTTGGATTTACTATATACTTGTTTTCTAATATTGGATAATGATAAGCTATTATATCTCAATATTTTATATTATATGTTCTTTGATTAAAAATTCTATTTCTGATTTAAGTTTTATATTCATAACTTTTTTTCTGTATCTATATAATAAATATTTCTATTAATCATAATATTATAAGCTTTTATTCATTAATGCCTATATGGTAAACTTGAGATTTTATTAGATAATACCCATCTTTTATTATTATTAAAAGCTATTACTGTTTTTTTTTTTTTTTTTAGTGGAACGTGCACAAGGTGCATGATCTTTATTAATACATTTATATATCCAGACATACACCAAGTGTCTATCTACAAATTAACCAGAAATCGGTTGGTATATAAATATCCATTATGTCTCTACAAATTAATCTGCAGATTAACACTGCCTAGTGCCTATATTACTATAAGACTAGCTACGCTAACCACTATTACCCAACTTATGCGTTCATTTAAACACCACGTAGATGTGCCCACACGTCAGGTGAAATTTCTGCAGGGGGAGGAATCCTACCACTAGTTTAAACCCACCTAAACCTACTAAGTTCATTATTGCGGAGAGCAAGTTATTATGGAATATTATTATAGAGATTAACCCCAGTATTCCAGTCACTGTTATCACCGATCCTCGAGATGTGCCACTAGCATAGTGCAACACTACCGTTTTCACTACCTGTGGAACTGGCATCCTTGCTTGGATTCCGATTTAATCTTGTAGATCCTCACTAGACTCACTTGGCTTAACGAGTTGGTCTAGTCTTCTCACCACCTGTGGCTGATACCTTGCCCTTCGGCCATATGATTAATGTTAACTTTAATTTTTTGATAGGTTAGAATTAATTTATTTTATAAAGATTTTTAATATATTAGTAACAAACAAAAGTTTAATAAAACCTTTTGTATTTAATGCTTATCAATAAAAAATTGTATTTAATGCCATTTAATTTATAATAAAATTTTAAAAATTATTATTATAATTAAATCAAATTTAATATTTTTTAAAATATTATAATAATATAAAAAAAATTAAATTTTATTTAATACAATTTAATTTTTTTCAAATTAAAATAATATAAAATTATTCTAATTTAACATTAAATAAATAATAAAATAAATTATTTTAACAATTTTAATAATTTTATTTATTTTTTATTATATTATTTATATTTATAATTGAATCTTTAATTTTTTTTTTGTAAAAAGATATTAAATATGAAATATTTATTAATAAATTAATTATAGCTTAATATAGAGTTCCTAACGATACCATTTTGATACCACTTCGATACCAGTTCAATACTTAAATTTATTATAAAAACATATGAGTAGGTCACAACCCATATATTAAATTTACTATATATCGGTACCATTTCGATACCAGTTCGATACCAGTTCGGTACTTTTTCGGAACCCTAGCTTAATATAATATATAAATAACATATGTAAAACTTTAATAATTTAAGAAGAATAAAACTCTTTCCCGTCCATCATCACATTTCCTAATTAGGAAATTTTCTTCAAAAGAAAAATTCACCAAGTCCTCTTCCCAAAAACACTTCAAACACCAAGAAACAATATCACTGTCAGGTATAACAAACTAAAAACACACTATTCAGCACTAACTTATTAATTTATAGATCATAAAGCAAGCAACTTCAGTTTATTTTCTTCTTGTAAAAGAGAAAGGTAAAAACCAAGCTTCCTGATTCACAGTAATGTCTCAGGAAGCCAGCATCCCTGCCACTACTACAGCCAGTCGTGTGTTAGGTTAAACACCTCCTCTAGATACTGTAGAAACTCAAGGAAGGCCAGATTTCATCCAATAAATCAGACAACCTCGCCACCTTCCTTGAGCTAGAAGGACGCCAGACTTCCCATCATCTATACAGAGATAAGGAAAAAACCTTATCATATATACATCAATCCATAAAAACCAGAACCAGCTTGCCCCCTCCAAAATTCGTGTTTCATAAACACGTCTCTTGAAAAGTCAATCTCAACAATAACAAGTAAACAGGCTCGCACGCGTCAAGTAAACAAGATCGGCACGTGTCAAATCCAACTATAAAACAATAAAACACATTTACAAAACATATCCATAAAACACATCCACACCAAAACATTAGCAACAACTTGTGCCAACACACACCACAACAAATACGTTTACACCGCAACGCGTCCTTACCAAAACACTTTATTAATCAAACTTCACCAGATATCACATCTACAAACACACATGACACACGTAACAAATCAAATATCATAATAAGAAACTAACACAACTACGCCATGACCAATTACGCTTCATCCAAGCTTTCCATCACAACATCTTTCTTGCCAACCATCCAAATTACCCAACACACCACACCAACAATATCAATGACCTCAGCAACCAATAACATATCGCATATGCCATCCCCAGCACTTCTGGACATAGTACTAATAGAGAGAAGCAAACAGCGAGTGTCAATCATATATCAAGACTCCCAAGGCAAAATTATTATCACTAACCCCTCCAACACCTCCACCATTCCATACTTATCAAACCACCCATCCAGATGGCTTATACCTACACCCAACCTAATCAAAAAAACAGAAAATCTTTCTGTTATCCAAATCGAATTCTTCCCCAGTCAAGACAAAAAGAGCCTCTCCACCCGGGTGTCAGTCCACAAAGAAAAACTATCCAGACATCTTGACGAATTCATGGAACACCAAAACTCATTTCAGTCAATCTTTAAGAAGGATGACGGCCTTAGAAATTCTATCTTCCAAATGGTGCTTAAAAAAGGATGGAATTATTCTAAACATATTCCATGGAACAGAATACAAATTAATAGAAACATCGCAGGAGGCAAAAAAATATATACTCTCAAAGATACTCACCATCCCAACTTTCAACCCACACACCAATTATCTACATCTACAATCACTTCTTCGGAAAATCCCTCAACAAAAGTTCCAATCATAGAGTTACAAACCAAGAACTCTGAACTACGAAATACGACCAAACCAATTCAAAAAGCCCCCAACAACCAATCAAATCCCAGTACAACTATAGATAAAATCTTCCCATTGATCACTCATACCAATAAAGACCAACCAATAACTGTTCACCAAATCCCTCCAATAGAAGTTCCTAGCAATCAGACTGCGTCAACTATCGACTTAAACTTTCCCATACCTGACGATATAGAAATGGGCAACACTGATAGTACATATCAGTACCAAGAGGAAGAAAGCATTCCTGTATTAAGTTGACTAGAGGATCCAGCCAACTCCTCCAATATTATAGTCTCAGATACCCCTCGCTTCAATACAAACTTCACCTCAAGACTCATATCTCCAATCCTGCCAGCAACAATCAAACAATCAAATATCACTAGAAACCATACAATTAAAAACAAGTATGATAGAGAAGCACTACGCAAAGAAAGATTAGACATAGCAAGAGCCAGAATACTCAGATATGAAGAAGACCAACTGCTTATGTCCACAGACATTGAAGAATACAATACTCCAAATATAAATCCAGACGAAACTGACAACTCTATTTCACCAGACTTTGTCAGTGAACACGATGCGATCGTCCGTTGGGCTTCCAGGTTCTCCTCTATCAGAAACAATCCCAAGGAACTAACCAAACTAATCCTTGACATAGCCAACACTCCCAAAGGACCAG